>PVKV010019204.1:0-42802 GCA_004027835.1 Alouatta palliata
CTCGGCCTCCCAAAGTGCTGGGATTACAGGCGTGAGCCACCGCGCCCGGCCGTGAAACATTTTTAAGACTACCATCTGTGTTACAAATGACATAAATGTTATAATAAGAAAATTATAATCTTTCCCTTCAGTAAATCTCTATATTTCTGCTTTACCTTAGGTCCTAAATTATTGGTATGTTAAGGCATTTATTTCAGTAAATTGCTTATTGTTTATAAAAAGTTTCATTCACATTCAAGTTGGAAATCAGCATACCTAAAATTGCTAACCTTTAGTCTAGGCATCCGAACTGTAGGAAGAATTCTTGTGAAATGACAAATTATTTGAAAAATTCATTCCTACATTCTGTTACCTAAATGTAGATTCTATTTTCATCATTTATTCCTGGCTCTCCAAAATAGAAATAACAAGGAATTTCTCAGATCCCAGGTCTATAAGACCATATGACATCTACTTTGTCTTGTTTCAGATTTGATGTCTGTCCTCTCAGTTTGGCTCTCTCCTGGATCTCTTGGATTTTCATCACTACTGCTCTCTCTGGTGACCTGGTTTGAATATCCATGAATCATCTTGTTTCTATTCCAGTCAGGTTTTGCCACCATTTTCCCTTCTAAATCATACTAGATTAGGTCCTACTATATTGTTATGTCTTAGAGAGACTTTATCTTCTCTCTAATTGAAGTCTCAGTTATTTGAAAGCATAGCATTTCTGGGGTGCAATCATAATTATACTACTAATTATTATAGTCAATGTAGTAATATTTTGTTAACCTAAGTAATAATTCTCTCATAAAAACTCCAAAATATTCCTTACAGATCTGGTATAATTCTAGGGTAGGATATTTAAACTTGAACAAAAATATACCAAATAGAACTACTTAAAAAAAAAAAAAGTAAAAACCCAGTAAGAACCTCTTTCTTTTACAGAGTTCAAAGTCCTGACGAAGGTGATATGTGATGATTCTAATTGCTGGATGTGATTCTATTGCTCCATGTCATAGCTACTAAAGGCCTTTTAAGTCTTCTCCAATCTAAGAAACAGTAATATCTATAAAATTTTTATTACTTGAATTAGGATACAATCATTTGCGTCTACATTTATTTTTATTTCAATAAAATCTCGTCTCAGAGAGGTTAAGACAGCTTCATCTCCCATAGGGAACAATTATACCTACATGTGAAAAGGTGTAACTTTTGTAGCTTTCTCTTAATAGTAATTCTTATTATTATTATGTAAACACATATCTTCTCAAAATAGATATAAGGAACTCATTGGGATTATGTGCCACCCATTTTTTTAAAAATTAAGAAAGTTCTAAATGTTTATAATTCGTGAAATTTCTACAAAAGTTATAGAATTACTTATAAAATTTTATAAAGGTAAATATCAGCTGCCTAACACAAAGTACTTTGCCAAATTCAGTTCCATAAACTACCCTCTGCTTATGGATACACAAAATGCCCAGTGGAATTGAAATGAATGATTTGAGCATTAGTAACAACAAACCAAGTATTTAAAAGAGTTCTTGTGATTTTTGAAACACCTGATTGGTCAATAAATCAGTTCTTGGACTAATTATAAAATAGCTATCATAAAAGACATGGCATGACAATATTCCTGTGGCCAGGAGTCTGAAATTGAGCATGAACTGGTACATAACATTGACTCAGAAATGCTATCAGGCTGAGCATGGTGGTTCACAACTGTAATCCCAGCACTTTGAAAGGCCAAAGGCAGGTAGATTGCTTGAGTCCAGGAGTTCAAAGACCAGCTTAGGAAACCCTAACTCTACAAAATACAAAAATAAGTTGAGTATGGTGATGCATGCCTGTAGTCCCAAGGCACTTGGAAGGGCAGCAGAGCTTGCAGTGAACAGATACTGTACCACTGAGTTTCCACCTGAGCAACAGGGTCAGAATGTCTCAAAAAGAAAAAGAAAAAATATTAAATAATTCTATCGGTCTGATTTTGTAGCAATTTAGCGCTTAGGTTATAGTTAAACAGATATGAGTTTAAAATATGACTCTTGTACTTCCAAACTATGTACTATGTGACTAGGGAAAGTTTCTCTTTGTTTCTGTTTCCCTAAAAGAGTTATTATGAGCAAATACTTTATGTGGTTGACTGAATTATTTTTGTCATATTCCAATGCTCTTCCTGTGCCCTTTGCATTATGACTGTATTTATCCTGCTACCTGCTGATGGTGAATTTGGACAAAGAATATGTGTAGTAGTGATAATGTGTTCATTATGAGCTAAAGCCTTAGGTGACCTTATGCTTTCTCACTCATTCTCTTGTATTCCTTTTATTCATTTTAAGAAAAACATGCCCCAGGTAACATTTGGTCCACGTAGAATGGGAGTGTTATAGAACAGACCTAAACCCAATCTTCATCTTTGCCCCAAATATAAAATACAGCTGATCTCTGCTGAGTTCTTGTCAACCCACAAGTCTCCTAGTCAGTTAAATGCTATTGTTTTAAGTCAGTGAATACGGGTACTGTTTATTACACAACATTATGTAGTAATAGCTGACTGATACATTTTCAAAGTGCACATACATTATTTAACATAGTCTCTGGTACATACCAAGAGCTCAATAAATATCAACTATTTTATACTTATCTTTTGCCTTGTTTAATAGCAAATAAAAGTTGAAATCAGAAAATGGCCAGTTATGTCACTGGCTTACTGAAGATTATTACTTGCAGAATATTTTTTCAAACTCATTTTCATTCCATGTTGTCAATATCTTAAAATATGTATAATTATCACTTTGACATAAGTTTAAACCTACTTATTATCCACATCAACTTATATATTTGATCATTAAGCTATTGACACACTATTTATTATATTTCTTTTCCTTTTGGACTCAGCTTCCTCTCATGTAAAAGGAAGATACAGATAAACATTTTACAGAGTTGACAGGAGATTCATCATAAAGTAAATAAAGAATGTAGCATAGTACTTGGCACATTAAAAAAGTGCTGCATTTTTGATAGTTGCTATTATTGTTAGGCAATATATTATTTATTTATTTATTTTTTACTTTAAGTTCTGGGGTACATGTGCAGACTGTGCAGGTTTGTTACATAGGTATACATGTGCCCTGGTGGTTTGCTGCATCCATCCCCCCGTAACCTGCGTTAGGTATTTCTCCTGTTATCCCTCCCCAATCCCCCTACCCCTGCTGTCCCTCCCCTTGCCCGCACCCCCGGACAGGCCCCAGTGTGTGATGGTCCCCTTCCTGTGTCCATGTGTTCTCACTGTTCAGCACTCACTTATGAGTAATAACATGTGATGTTTGGTTTTCTGTTCTTCTGTCAGTTTGCTGAGAATGATGGTTTCCAGCTTTATCCATGTCCCTGCAAAGGACATGAACTCATCCCTTTTATGGCTACATAGTATTCCATGGTGTCTATGTGTCACATTTTCTTTATCCAGTCTATCACTGATGGGCATTTGGGTTGGTTTCCAGAAATATAATTTCTTTTTGTGCAAACATATCTGAGTCAGTTGATATAGTGGCTAACAGATATGTCATTTTTATCTACTATCAAGGTAAAATCATCCCTTATTTTTTTGTGTAGTTTTTCATTTGCAACAAGTTGTAAAGAGATAATTAGATGACCTTAATTTTTGTATTTTATTGAAAACAGAATGATAAAAATTTAAGACAATTTTATTTTCATAAAACAGTAATATTTAAAATTATATCAGTAATATGGGAGCATGAATTTTCACAACAAAACACCTGGGCTTAAGTTTCTGATGTTTGCAATATCTTGATTATGGTCTATTGTTGAATGGCTTAACACAGGATTTCTCAGTTGAATCTTCATAAGACAAGTTTTATGTTCATTCCTGCATAGTTGAAACTAGACTTTACTGATTCATTCACACACAAAAAATGAATCCCCAGGAACAGACTCACTTTTGTTTAATTAACATGAGACAGACTGTAGCAGAGGTTAGATACATGCTCAAACTTGCTTCTCTTCTCAGACACACAGGGAGACCCAGTTTTCTTAGAAATTTGGTTGGTCCCATGTGATTGGTTTCTGACCAATATAATTTGGGGGTATGCTATCCCTAGGACTGGCTCATAAAACTCCCCATGAAACTTTTCACTGTCTGTCTCAACCCATTAGCCAGACAGATAGAGGGGATCCAGAGAACGACTCAAGGGAGGCCTTGGATCTGGCAAAGCCACAAGGTGACTGGAGAGTGGATCCCTTAGTCACTGTTTAAAGAAGAGTATCCCCTCGCCAGGAGCTTCCCTAGACTCATCAGCTCTGAAACGAGCAAGAAACTAACTTTTGCTTTTTAGGCACTGAGATTTTTCATTGTCATATAAAGCTGGTGATGCTACCCTGGTTAATATACTCCAAAATATAAATCGAAATGTGTATTTATCTCTAATAGGGAATTCTATCTGTTTAGGAGGTAGAATGCTCTTATTTCCTACCAAGAAAATATTCTTCTCTTGATTAAAAATAGCTGGAAGGCTAAAACATGTATAGAGGGGATTTGGGTGAGGAAGACTCAGAACAAGGAAGGTAGCAACACTGGAGGGAGGTATCTCACTTGACAACTTGGAGAAAACAATGACATATCTCTATTGCAAAGGAGAAACTGCTTTTCAGTTGACTATTCATATGATAAACCATGTGCTTTCTTGAACACATTAGATGCATCCTAAGAAAATGTACCTTTTAAGCTCTAGGGTTATTTGTTTTAATGCTAATGACCTTTGTTTAGTCGGAAACTAATATTGTGTTCTCCATGAAGACCAGAAAAGCCAAGTGAATTTTGTTATATACAGGAAATCTGGAAGTATGTGGTTGCTCACAATCTTTAGAAACTCAGCAATGTCAAAGAAAGCATTTTTACAGTAATCTTGTCCTTTCCCTCATTTTCACTACCTAATGTCTCAAAATGGCTATTGCAGCTCCAGGTATCACACTAAGTTCAAATAGGAAGAAGAAAAGTTAGAAAGAAGATACAGCCAAAAGATTTTTGCTTTAATCTCAGTGACCAGAAATGTGTCAACTGACTATTTTTTACTACAATAAACCTGGAAAAATAAGTCTTTTTTGTTACTTGTTTTTAGACATTACAGCTTCTATAGCATGGGGAGATAAGAGAAAAAGGAGATGAAATAGCTGTTCAGTGACCCAGACGATAATGTCTACCAAAGTGGACTGGAATTACTCTGGCAGTCAAGTCCTTCTTTGTGTGGGCCTAAAAAACAGTCTACATGTTTTATTGTACATTGATTTAGACAGACCATCCTCTATGTAAGACAGTGAATTTACCCAAGAAAAAAACATGTTATTGTTATTTAAAGTAAGATATTTAAGCTTTGACAATTGAAAAGAGGTTGTAATGTACAAAGTGAGATATAGCTGGAATATGAGGTGAGAAAAGACAACTTCAGGAAATTTCTATCAGTAGGGGTCAGGCAGAAGAAGAGCTAAATTCAGGTGGCTTTCAGTTCTCAAGTTAAAGGGCTGCATTAAATAGATAAAACCCAGAGAAATGTACAACGTATTCCAAAACTTACAGGGTGATGTACAACACTTCCATATGTGATATAGTTTGGCTGTGTCCCCACTCAAATCTCATCTTGAATTGTAGCTCCCATAATCTCCACATGTGGTTAGAGAGACCCAGTGGGAGGTAACTGAATCATATGGGCAGTTTTTCCCGTGCTATTCTTGTGATAGTGAGTAAGTTCTCATGAGATCCAATGCTTTTCTAAGGGGCTCCCCTCTTCGCTCGGTTCTCATTCTTCTTCCTGCCGCCATGTGAAAGAGGACATGCTTGCTTCCACCATAATTCTAAGTTTCCTGAGGTTCCCCCCAGCCATGCAGAAATGTGAGTCAGTTAAACCTTATAAAGTGATTATCTATATCTATATCTATATCTATATCTATATCTATATCTATATAGATATATAACTTTAATTGAACCAGTATGACCTAAAAGAACTAGAATAACTATGATATTCATAAGTACATAAGGACTGCATTAAAAAATGCTTGGTAAATATTTGTTCCTTTTTCTTACTTTTTCTTCCCAGAAGAGAGAAGGATGTACTACATGGTATGGTGAAAAGCCATGGGTTTTGGAGACTGCAAGACACAGGTTCAAGCCTTAGCTCTTTAACAAACCAGTTGAATGACATAAGACATTACCTAACCCATCCTGTGAAATGCTTCTTTGTATCATTGCTATTAACATTAAACACAGGAATCCTCTCCATGAGGCACAATGTTGGTCCTTCATTGAAACACCCTAGCCTCCCAATTCTCTTCCCTTTTTGCACCTCTCTACTAGAAACCAGGCCTCATGCTACTTCTGTAAATGAGAAAATCGTGCCTTCGACAATTAGGGGTTTAATATCTTCCAAAGCCAAATGTCAGTCTCAATACTCTCCCATCAGCAGGAAAGTGGCCGTTCAGTCCCTATGTTCTTTTAAGGAATCTACTCTGCCTCCAATTAGAAGGGCAATTAATTAGTAATGGGATTTTAAGTTTGGTAGTCAACCGGAACCATTCTCTAAGGGTAAACGCTTCAGCATGGGCCATAATAGCAGGATATAGAGTTCAATCTAGTGTGCCCCCTCAATTAAAGTGGACTTGTCCAACTATTACACAGTTTTTGTTTTTGAGATTTTTTTGAGGAGGCAGGCAGGTCACACAAGTCTAGAAAGTCCAAGGGAAATCACAGCCAGAGAAGTAGAGCTACTTGGGTGAGTGTGACTAGCCCCAATCACTTAATTCCTCTATTTCCATAGCTGGGGGTCATGCTTACAACCATGGGCGACATATTCAACAAGGTGCTGGGACCCAGGAACCATGGAGTGAAAATAGCAGGGAGGATGCCCCCACTATCTTCCTCTCCACTCTGGGTCACACCAAATGGAAGGAGACTAAAGGGATGCCTTTTTTTCACTTCTCTTCATCTTTGGCCTGCACTCCTCTGGTGTGCATTCTGAAGCACAGGGACACCTTTGACCCTGAGACTTTAAAGAAAAAGCATCTCATTTTATTTTGCATATGGGCATGGCCTTTTTACTAGATCTTTTGCAGGCATTACAAAATTAACCCAGTTCTTTTAGCAATTATATCAGGCAGGCACAAAGAGAATAATGCCCCTAAATTACAGAAGCAACATCCAGGGGAAGCATCTGAGAATCTTCCTTATTTGGGGCCCCTTCAAATTCTGTTCTCATTGCAGGACCTTAGGCATGTAAAGGGAGACTTGGGCCAATTTTCTGATGACCTTGATAGGCATATAGAAGCTTTCCAATATTTAACTCAGGTCTCTCACCTCTCATGGAGGAATGTTATACTGCTCCTAAGCCAAATCCTAACCACAGCTCAGAAGCAGGCAGCCATGTAGGCAGCAGAGAAAATTGGAGATGAGTAGTATGGCTCCTACAGTAGGCCTAAAAGGAAAAGAAAACATAGGAAAGGCAGAAAAGGAAGGGAAACACCATTCCCAACAGGAAGAGAGGCAATACATTTTGATAACCCTAACTGAAACACCTAGACTTTTCTATGGTGTTTTTCCTCCTTTGACAGTTTAAAATGGCTCTTTTAATTTTAATGGCTCCCAGTTCTTCCAACTTGGGAAAAGTTAATTTCCACAAATCTTAAAATGCTTGGCTTAGAGTTGAGTTGGGGGAAGGGAACCCAGAAGGCTGATGTGCTGGCAAAAGGATAAACATTTCTTACCAGTTGGAATTTTGGCTTCTCTCTCGCTGTGCAAACCGGTAAAATGGACAATAAAGATCACTGTTTATATTCTCTGTAAAGTTTTAATTAATAGAAATGGATTTGTGATGTGGATCTTAAGCTGTAGCGAATCTGGTATGCTTTGTGTATCTTTCTGTATGGTTCTGTGAAAGAAAAGATATTTTAGGTTAGGATGCAGGCCCATGACCTCATAAACCTGCTGTTCAAGTCAGCCCAACAAAATCGTCAGTAACAAACTTGGCTACAGGCCTCCATCTTGCTTCGTGTCCTTGGGAACATGACCTGTGTTCCTAGGTCACTGTGGCAATACTTTAGTCTTTGCCATTTTACAATGGTGCCTGTCTTCTTGTGCTAAATCAGTTCCTGGGTGAGGGCCACAAAATCAGATAGGTCAGTTTATCAATCTGGGTGGTGCCAGCTGGTCCATCAAGGGCAGCATTTACAAAATATCTGAAGCACCAAGGGAGGGTCAAAATGTTGAAACCTCCAGCTGTGTGACTCCTAGGCCATGGTTTTTAATCTTATATCTAGTTTCTTGTTCTGGTCCCCAGGCAAGAGGTAAATATATTTTAAGAAGGGGCTGTTATCATCTTTGCTTTAGACTATAAATTGTACACCAGGCTCCTCCCAAAGTTGGTTCAGCCTATGCCCAGGGATAGGCAAGGACATGTTGGGACTCGAAATAAAACAGAGTTGGTTGGGATCTGTTTGACTATCTCAGTGACAGTTCTGCAATGATTGTTTCAAAAGTTGCCTATCACCCCTTTGAAAATACTTTGTTCACTAATGGTTAAGTCATAACCTAATTAAGCCTTGTTTTCACTGGTGAGGTTACTGTCTGTTAGTTTTCACAAAAATCTGAAAATCTTAACTGCTTGGCATGGCTATAATAACAAGGGATTTAAAAGGATTTTCTTAAAGAGAACTCAGCTTAATTAAAAGTGGACATTCAAGTTATAGGTATATTTATAAGACCTTTGCTTTTCTATTTTTGGATCTGGTTTTTCTGCAAAAACATTTTTTTCTTCTCAGTCGACTGAATTTTTTTTTTCCTTTTTTGTCTTGTCACTCTTAATGCACTGCATGAGACGCCCTAAGATAACTTCTGGTAGCATGGGACTCCTTGGGAAAAACAGAGGAGGTGCCACATACCCTGTTTTGGTGGGGGGGGGGGAACCCTCTGTTTTCATCATGAAATCCAAGGCATTAAAAGCAGATCATTCCCTCTCAAAATCAAAGATTTTGTTCTGTTTTGCATTGTGTTATCTGTTTTGAGTTTGGGGATATCGTGACTTTAAGAGAAAATGATCAACAAACTCAGAGGTATTTGAGGATACAAACCCATGGCTGGGCTCAGCTTTTAGAGATCTCATCTGAGATTCCTTGTAGAACAGAGTTCTATCAAAGCCAATCCAAAAGGCCGATGTAGAAATAATAATTCTTGCTGCAATTTATGCAAATAATCAGGCCAACCATAAGAATAACGTTTTTTATTTTATTTTTTACCAAAAATGAGGACTGGGGAGAGAAATCATGCTCCAAAGCATATAATAAATACATTTGTCATTAAATTCTAGTCTCATTAATTGTTTTTAGCTTTCTGCGTACATTTTACACTAACCATGCTTATTCCTATGAATCAATTGGTACTCTTCTGCAGCTTTGAAGAAACAAAAAGGATGGGTAATGTAAAAATCTGGATCAATATGCTAGTTCTGGAGAATTATCCTGCAAAGTCTGCCAGGTAATAAAAATGAGTAGGGTGCCCATAAACAAGAGGATTCTTTGTTTGGGAAAATAACACCAAGGAACTTCATAGACCCCCAGAAGGAAATTCTATATCTTGGTAAGTAAAATTTTAAATGGAAATTATCTACTACACCACACTTGCAGAAACTGCTATATTCATTCTTCTATTTGCAGTTGGGTTACACCCAGTAGCACCTTCTAACTGAAATATTGGGCAGAGTTTCCAATGTTGTAGTATTTTGCTTAATTTTTATCCTTATAGCAGGGATAATAGCTACCAACAAAAAGGAAGCATGAAAGTTTTACCATCACTGAGTTTGGTAGAACTTCTTTTAGGGTTTGGTAATATGTTCCCCCTGGCTATGCAAAGAAAGTTACAAAGGAAATAGATTTTTTGTGGTAGTCATGTAGGGATTTATAATTGCAGGAAAGATCTGCCAACGTTAATACTGAAGTTACTCTAGCCACCCAAATTCAATGCTACTTATCCTAAAAGCAGTGTTACCATTTTATTAATGTTTCAGCAACATCTGGTGAAAACAAACTAGTTCTACAAACCATCAGAATAGCTGACAGCAATCAAACTCCAAATGGTGTTGCAGACTGAACTATGCGTGGACATTCCTTTCTTCTGAGGACCCTTAAATTGACCTCACGAAGAGCACCAGCTCTTTTTTTTTTTCAGCAGGAAGTAGCCAGGAAGAGTCATTGCCCAACACCCCCTAACAGCAGTTAGAGTTAGAGTTACAACTACAGAAGGGTCAAGTTTATGGGAGTTAAGAAGGAATTACTTAGGTAGATAGCAAGGGATTGGGAGTCCTTGGTAAGGCTTTTGTTTTTAATGAAAAGCAGCCCGAAATCATTTTCTAACAAAGAGCAGCCTGCAAGCTGGGAGCTTGCATGGGTGAATGCCAGTAGAAACTAAGGAATAGACATTTTCAAAATGGCAGTTCCATCTTCCCTTCTCTAGCAGCCACCTGTGCTGTAAGGGGCAGACAAGATGGCACCAATCAACTGGAAAGACAATTTGCATAAGAAAATTAGGGTGGGGTGACAAACCTTCCTTGCATGCTATGTAAACATCACACCTGATTGAACCAGCCCTATGGAAATCAGACATTGCCTCCTCAAACTGGACTATCAAACTGTGCATTTGCCACCAGCTGGTCTTTTACATTAGGAGACCCCTTTCTCTATAGAGGAAACTGTTTCTTTTTCTCTTCTTTTCTGCTTATTAAATCCTCATCTGTGTCTGTGTTCAAGCTTTTCCTGGTGTGTAACAACAAACCCAAGGGTATCTACCCCAGGCAATGTAGCTGCTTCAATGGTGTATTATCTTTTAGATATGCTATTAGATTTTGTGTTCTAATCTTTTGTGGAGGATTTCTGCAACTATATTCACAAGGAATGTTGGCCTATAGTTTTGTGTCTGTGTGTCCTTGTCTGGTTTTGGTATCAGGATAATGCTGGCCTCATAGAATGAATTAGGATGAATTCTCTCCTCTTCAATTTTTTGAAATCACTTGGGGAGAACTGGTGCTGGTTCTCTGAAAGTTAGTAGAATTTGGAAGTGAAGCCATCTGGTCCTGGACTTTTTTATTTGGGGGACTTTTTATTAGTGAGTCAGTCTTGTTACTTGTTATTGGTCTGTTCAGGTTTTCTCTTTTTTGCTAATTCAATTTAGACTATTTGTATGTGTCCAGGAATTCATCTGTTTTCTCTGGGTTTTCCAGTTTGTCAGCATATAGTTGTTCATAATAGTTTCTAATGATCTTTTGCATTTCTCTACTATTGAGTTGTAACATCTCCTTTTTCATTTCTAATTTTGTTTATTTGTGTCTTCTTTTTTTTTAGTTTGTCTAGCCAGTGGTTTATCAATTTCATTTATCTTCTCAAAAAACAATTTTGCATTTTTTTGATATTTTGTATTGTTTTTTAAGTCTCTATTTTGATCTACTCTCATCTTTATGATTTCTTTCCTACTACTAACTTTACATTTGGTTTGTTATTGCTTTTCTAGTTTCTGGAGGTGCACTGTTAGATTGTTTATTTCAAATATTTCTACTTTTTGGATATATGTGTTAATTGCCATAAACTTCCCTGTTAACACTGCTTTTTCTGTATCCCATAGATTTTAATTTATCGTGTTTCCATTTCATTTGTTTCAAGACTTTTTATTTCCTCCCTAATTTCTTCCTTGACTCTGGTCATTCAGAATATGTTTAATTTCAATATGTTTGTAGTTTCCAAAGTTCCTCTTGTTACTGATTTCTAGTTTTATTTCATTGTTGTCTGAGAAGGACAGTTGACAAGATTTTGATTCTTAAAAATTTGTTGAGATATGTTTTGTGTCCTAACATACCATTTATCCTGGAGAATGTTCCATGTGCTGATGAGAAGAATGTGTATTCTGCAGCCACGGGATGAAATGATCTATAAATGTCTGTTTGGTCCATTTGTTCTAATATGGAGTTGAAATCCAATGTTTCTTTGTTAATTTTCTGTCTAATCTAACACTGAGAGTTGTATATAGAAGTTCCCACTGTTTTTGTGTTGGAGTCTATCTCTTCCTTTAGATCTAATAATATTTGCTGAATATATGTGGGTGCTCCAGTGTTGGGTTTATATTTGTTTAGCATTATTATGTCCTATTGTTGATTTTTGAAATCATTAAATATTTCCATTCTTTGTCTGATTTTACTTTTTTTTTTTAATTTAAAGTCTGTTTTATGTAAATATAGCTTCTCCAGCTCCTTTTGGTTTCTGTTCACATCCATCCCTTGACTTTCAGCCTATATGTGTCTTTACAGGTAAAATGAATTTCTTATAGGTACCACATGGATCATTTTTTAAAGAACTTATTTAGCCAGTCTGTATCTTTTAAGTGGAAATTTTAAATCACTTAACGGTTCATATCGATATGGTTTATTCCCATCATTTTATTAATTGATTCCTGGTTTTCTCTTTTCTTTCTTTCCTTCTTTCTTCCTTCCTTTCTTTTTCTTTGTCTCTTTGTTTTCTTTCTCTCTCATTCATTCATTTGTCATTATGGTTTGGTTGTTTTCTGCTGTGGTAATATTTGAATCCTTTCTCTTTCTTAGGTATTTGCTCCACTTGTATGTTTTCCACTTTCATGCCTTTTTATGATGGTATATGATATGGTTTGGCTCTGTGTTCCCACCCAAATCTCATCTTGAATTGTGTTGACAGAGGAACCTGTAATTCCCACATGTTGAGGGAGAGAGGTGATTGGACCATTGGGCAATTTCCCTCATGCTGTTCTCATGATAGTGAATGAGTTCTCATGAGATCTGATGGTTTTATAAGCATCTGGCATTTTCCCTACTTGCACTTCCCTCTCTTATCACCACATAAAGAAGGTCCTTGCTTCCCCTTTGCCTTCCACCAGTTTCCTAAGGCCTCCCCCGCCATGTAGAACTGTGAGTCATTTAAACCTCTTTGGTTTATAGATTAGTCACGGATGGCCTCTTTATAGCTGTGTGGGAATGAATGAATACAGTAGATATTGTCCTTTCACTTCTAGGTATAAGATTCCTCCAACCATTCTTGTAGGACTAGTCTAGTGGTAATGAAATCCCCCCAGCTTTTGCTTGTCTTGGAAAGATTTTATTTGGAACTTTCTTTTAAATTTTCTGCAAAGGATGTCTCAATGATCTTAGATCTAACTTTATCTGTAGAACTTCCAGTTCCTAGGACAATTACTCAAGATTCACAGTATCATTGATGTCCATAGCTATAGCCTCATCCCCTTTTCCCATGGCAAAGACTCAGGAAAGAACTGGGAGACACTGCTTCAGGTTTCAAGAATATAGGCAGCAGAAATATGTCAAGCTCTATTTTTAAAAGTTTACTTGTCCTTGAATAAATCCACTTCATATATTTTAAAACTTTGTGTTCATCTTTTATATTATCAGTATTTTCCTGGTGTCCATAATGATATTTTATAAAATGGATTATTAAAAATCTCTGTGAAATTTGCCTGGAGGCAAGCTCCCAATTCAAGAATAATTAAAGTGACAGTTTAAGAGCAAATTATGCAAGCCAGAGGTGTACAGTGAAGTTTATTGTCAGAGATGTACAGTGAAGTTTATTGTCATGCTCATCTCTGTACTCTGCAAAAAGAAAGTGATTCAGCTTAATTTTTCATCAAGTAGTATCTTCCCAGGAGGCATTATGGAAGAGTGGAGTATGAAAGCATATATCAGCTTTCACAAAGTGATGGCATAAATAACATAAGGTATTCATATATATGTGTGTGTTGAAAAAATAATCAGAGCTATTTTTATGTCTGTTTTGACATAATTAAAAAAACAAAATGACTGTGCTAACTGAAATATAATGTGTTTGTTAAATAAACTAATTTTTTCTTTCTGTTTACAACTTTTTAAAATCAGTCTCTTAAAAATTATAAACTTTAGCCCTATTTACAATTTGATGGCTAGACTGATAAATCTTTTTAAAAAAACTAACCTATTGTCACATCCCCAGATATTTCAGGTCTTCTGAAAAGTTACTGTAATTGGATTACATACCCCCAAAATAATATTTTATTAAAATTCACCCACAGAAATTTAAAAAGTGAAATCATTGCTCTTTCCCTGAAAACACTGTATGAATCTTATATTTTAATAAAAAGGCCATGGCCATAATTTATTGCTAGCCTGAACATTTCAATATGATTATCTTCATAGGGATGGTGGTCAGTCCCGATTATGTACAGATTTGTTATTTAATGATAATTTTTTTCATTTCATACTCTGTATATCCAGAGAATGGGCTATAATTATTCTTTCAGTCAAAGGCCATGAGTCTCTTCAGTCACAGATGACCCCTCATGCTGTCACATTCTGCATGTATTATTAAAGGAGTTGGGTGAACTTGATAATTATAATAAAAGATAACATCTATCCGCACTTATTCTGTATCAAGTACTGTACTAACTATTTTATTTGCAATCACTCTTTGAATTCAAAGAAATATATATAGTTGATAGAATTATTATTCCTATTTTACAGATGAGGAAACAGAAGAAAAAAATAGGTATATTTTCCATGGTTCTGTAGCTGGTGACTCTGAAATTCAAACTTTTTTTCTAATTCTAGAATCTTAGTCATAAAAAATATATGCTGAATAAAACTTTTTGGAGAAGCAGACCTAATTCTTCTTTTAATCTCTCCTCAAATTACAAATTTGGATTTTTATGAACATTGTTTTATAAGACATTTTGGGAAAAATATTTGTTGTATTTTTATAAAATTAGGATTTTTGTAAAATTTTGATTTTTACAAACATCGTTATTGTAAGACATTTTGGGAAAAATATTTGCTCTATAGTGATACTGCTTTATTCTGACATCCTTTTGAATCTGGCTATAAACACAAAAGCTAGTTTGACAGTTTTGAGTATCTTGACCTATATAATAGATAAACACAGTATGAATATCAAAGTAATAAGTACTAGGGACATGAATAAATTTTCCATCCCCATATGCCTCACGGTCTTCATTATCAGTCATCACTACCTATGTGAATTCCTCTTGAGGGAGAGAACAGACCTAGACAATTACTTAACAAGAAAATTGCTATTAAAATAGGAATAAGCTAAAAGAATATGTGGAGGTTACATATAATTAGTCAGTTTTAATAGTAAATTTCACTGTATTTGTGCAAAACCTACAATTTTCTTGTCTTCAAAGTACCTCCATTTATCTTCTTTGACAGCTCAAAGAATAGAAAGAAAAAATGTCTAATGTAGACTTTTGTAGACTTCTTAAAAATTGAAAAATTGTGCTCTCAGGAGAGATAGAAGTTTATCTCATTTTTAGAAAATAATTGTTTTCTAAATATCATTTGGATGAGATTAGATTTGGGGAGTATGCCTCAGGATGGGTTGGATTTAAAAGTTATGTCTTTAAAAAATTATAATTAGTAAAAAGTTTTTGTCTAATTAAAACTTATGAGAAAAATACTCAAGTATAATCAACAACACTTTTCTCAGAGTGTTATTTAATTTTACAGATTGTCATGGGGACAGAAATGCTATATGCTATGTATTTTTTCAATGTTGTAACTTGAATCAATGTGATGACTTGGACTTAGTGAACTTACTTCCCCCCACAGTGGAATTTCTACAACATATAAAGAAGAATAAACTATTTTCTCCTTTCTTGTAGGATACCGGAGCTTGGCTAATGCTGAGAGTGAGGCAGAGATACAATCTGCCTACTCTGTGCCTGATATTTTATGTTTGTTATTCTTCCAACAGCCTTGAAGGATATATTTTATTCTTTCCATTTTCCATATGAGCTAGAATAGAAAGAAATTAAGTAATTTGTTAAAATTCATACAACAGTAAGTGGAGAATTTTTATTCAAATCAGTCTCCAGATTCCAAGTTTTTTTGTTTTTGTTTTTTTTTTCATTGAACCTGTATGACTTTTTCATCTTCCTGCCTAGGGAAATATTTGGCACAAAGCTACAGCTAAATAAAACCTCGGCAGATTATCTACCTTAACACTTAATGTGTTGTCAGGAAGTAATTTAGGCAAGCCCTCAAAATGAATTTGCTGCCTCACTTTGAATTGTGGCTTAGAACAAAAAAATAGTAATTGCTCATTGCAATCCAATACCTGGAAACAATATCAGAGTCACCAAAATACAAATGCAAGACAACTCATTAATTTGATCATAACAAGGAGCATACATGTTAAAACTGAAAAAATGTGTGGGATTTATTTTACCTTAATTATATGTTCTAGCTCCTTTGGGTGTATATACATAACCATTGTACAAAACTCCTTATGGGTATACAAAACCATTGTACAAAAACAAATTAGTGATTCAGAGAGTATCAATAGTGATGCCCTGAGCCTTTTTATTTTAGAGGCCCTACTGACTCTAATAAGTCCGATTATTTCTGGAAAAGTGTTGACCTTTTTAGAGAAATCATTAGGCTCCTTGCACTCCTAATTTCCAACATGTCTCCTGCCTTTGCAATCCAAAATAGTACTATTATCATTGTTTATAGTTAAGGCATGTGAGACGAATCAGAAAGGCAAATTGTGCATGGAGATAATATTCATATAAGCTTTTTACTGCTAAAACTCCGTAACAGGCCTGAAAGGATCTAGTGTGGCCTTGTCAGATAACTGTGGACAATTAATTTGCCTCCCATGGCTTTAATTGTGTCATTTAGGAATTAAAGTCATCCTCTCAATGATATTTCAGATCCTTCCAGCTCTAACTTAGTGTGATGAACAGAATTTACATCCATATGTATAAAAGACTTGACTCATAATTTATTTTGAAGCCAAAAAGTACTCTAAAATTGAGGAATCATATCTTTCCTAAAACACAAATGATAATGGCTGCTCTTTAAATATGGGGATGCTGTAATAGTCCCCAGATTTCTAGAATAGTAGTTTTAGGTACAAAAATGTCATGGGAATATGGGGTGTTCTTTCAAAAATGTTTTTAAAGCCGTGTTTGCATAACAAGCGTGTAGTTTTAAATTTATAGTAGTGAACATCAGGTCCAGGTTTTGTGGGGCTTACAGTTTATATAATGAAAAATTTTTAGGAAAAAGAATACAAAATTATAATTACAAAGTTAAGTAGAAGACGTAGACTGCATGCAAGTGAACTTCAGGCTTCATGACCTTCATAAAAATTTTTTTTCTGCTTATAATAAATGGTTATTTGGGATAGACTGGGAGATTGCGATAGAGATAATTGTGGAAGACTTGGCTAAAGCCTCTCCATTCTACTTATTTTACCATATCCTACAAGTTGGATATATTACTAACACAGACAAGACAATGAAAGCATAGACTGTGTATAAAATAATGCAGGGAAGATGCTGTATAGTCTTTGAAAAGAAGCTCCATTTAAGTATCTGTTGTTATTACCATAAACAAAGAATAGAAAAAGGGTGTGTTTGTAGAAGAAAATGACCCTGAGTGGAGAGCTAATAACTGATATATCCTTACTTAAAACTTTATTGACTTATCCATGCATATTCACTTATTTGTGCTACTCTTGTCCTGTAAATGTTTATGACAAAGTTAAATGTATATAGTAAGGAAAGGAGGGATCAGCAAGGAAGGCTGGCAGCTTCATTTTGTAGTAATGTATTTTCCAGCAAAGCCTGTTTCCCATGGGTATTTTTCTTATCATATGTATCTCTAATGGCAACTGTGTGTGGCCTTTGAACAGGTCATCTGAGAAATGCGTTAGGTTCTCTAGGTGAGGTCATGTGCACTTTTGTTTTATAAAGTTAGAAAGAGTTCATGCACAATGTAATATTTTCATTCATCAGATAATCAATGACCAAAAACATAATATTTAGCATCAGTCAGGGTGTGAATAATATTTGCAAACCATTGGCCTGTTGATGAAATTACATTTGATCCAGGGTTTTGAGCATTCATCTGGCAGTATATATTTAAAAGTTTATACTCTTCAGCTTAGTAAAATTCTTCTAAAAGTTTATTCTAAGTAAATAGTCAAATGTACTGCAAATATTTTATACTAAAGATGTTCCTTAAACATTTTAATAATTATGAAAAACACTGTAAATATCCCAATTCTCTAGCTATTTATAATTGGTCAAATAAAATTTACTTTTATATATTGAAAAGGCTGTAGGAAAATTAAAAACTAAATATTAATGGGAGGAAGTGGAGCAAGATGGCAGAATAGAAGTCTCCACTGATCGTCCCCCTGGCGAGGACACGAAGTTAACAACTATCTACACAGAAAAAAAAACACTTTCATAAGAACTGAGAATCAGGTGAGCACTCATAGTACCTGGCTTTAACTTCGTATTACTAAAAGAGATACTGAAGAGATAGAAAAAACAGCCCTGAATCCCTGATGCCACTCCTCACCCATCCCCTTTAGAGGTGGCTTATTGCGGAGAGCATCTCTGGGTGCTGGCAATGGGAGAGCACAGCAATTATGAAGCATTGAACTCCGTGCTGTCCTGTTAGAGAAGAAAGAAAAACAGACCAAACTCAGCTGGCACCTGCCCACAAAAGGAGCATTTAAACCAGCTCTGGCTAGAGAGGAATTACCTATCCCAGCAGTCCAAACTCGAACATCTGCAAACCTTGCCACCAAGGGCTGTAGTACTCTGTCTCATGTAAACTTGAAACGCAGTCTAGGACATAAGGACTGCAGCTCTTAGGTGAGTCCTAGCACTGCACTAGGCCGAGACAGTGGACTGTGGCAGGGGGGCGGGGGTGGGGTGTGACATAATGAGACATCAACTGGGACAGCAAAGGGAGTGACACCAGCACTGGTATCACTGCTGGTTATCACCCTACCCCCGACACCAGGCTTGCAGCTCCAAAAATGACCCCTTCTTTTTGCCAGAGGTGAGGAGAGGAAAGAGTGGGGAGGACGTTGTCTTGCATCTGGAATACCAGCTCAGCTATAGCAGGATAGGGAAATGGTCAGAGTCACAAGGCCACTGTTCCAAACCCTAGCTCCCAGACGACATTTCTAGGTACACCCTAGGCCAGAAGGTAACTTGCTGCCCTGAAAGAGAGGATCCAGTACTGGCAGCACTCATCACCTGCTAACTGAAGAGCCCTTTGGCTCATTCCAGCAGCAATACCCAGGTGCTACAATGGAGGCCTTGAATGAACCTCTGAGACCTGCTGGCTTCAGGTGAGACTTAGCACATTACCAGCTGTCGTGGCTATGGAGTAAAACTCCCACTTGGAAAAGGCAGAAGAAAAGTAAAGGGGACTTTGTCTTGTACCTTAGGTACCAGCATGGCCACAGCAGAGTAGAGCACCAAGTGTGGCTCCTGAAGTCCCTGGTCTCAGGACCTGACTCTTGGATCACATTTCTGGATATGCCCTGGGCCACAGTGGAGCACAGCTCCCTGAAGGGTGAGCCCCAGGCCAGGCAGCATGCACCAACAAGCTGACTTAAGAGACCTTGGGCCCTAAGAGAACATTGGTAGTACTTAGTGTGGACTGGAGTGGTGGTGACTATGGCCCGAGGCTTGCATGCCTTTGGAAAGGGGATGGAAGAGTGGGAAGAACTGTGTCTTGTGGTTTGAATGCCAGATCAGCAACAGTACAATAGAATACCAGCTAGACTTCTAATGCTTTTGACTATAGTCACTGGCTCCTGGATGGCACTTCTGGACTGACCTGGGACCTGGGGGACCTCACTGCCCTGTATAGAAGGACACAGGCCTAGCTTGATTTGCCACCTTCTGACTGTGGAGCCCCAGGGCATTGAGCAAACATAGGCAGTAGCCAGGGAGTGCTTATAGCTGGCCTTAGGTCAGACCCAACAGTGTGCTGGCTTTAGGTCTGACCCAGTTTAGTCACAGTGTTGGTGGCCACAGGGTTCTTGTGTCACTCTGCCCCCAGTTTAGGTGGCTCACAACAGACAGAGAAAGAGACTCTACATGTTTGGGAGAAAGTAAGAAAAAAACAAGGTTCCAACAGTTGATTCTGTTATTTTTTGTTTTTTTGGAATCACAGGTATGCTGTGTGATTATAGAGAGACAGGGCCTCCAACATGCCGAAAGCATCCATTAAGACATGCTTGCAGCACCTTCCATGACCATACGAACACCCACTGGGGATATGTCGATGACACATACAAGGATCATGCTGAGTCAGTTTCTTCTGGCATGCTCAGTGACTGGTCCTGCCATGGTTCCTTCTTCTCTCTGTCCTGAGCCTGCTGACTGGGTTGCTGTCTGCTGTACCTGCATTTCCCTGATGCTACCAGCTTTGCTGCTCCTGTTGTTCTTCTCTCTCCCTAATGCTGCTGCTGTTGCTCTCCCTCTTCCCAAGGATGAGGGAACGTAGAGTTTATAATTAGGAGAAACTTTATATGATCAACTCTAATCTACCATTTGATGCAGAATTTCCTCTCGAGTACACCTGTTAAACAATAATTTCTGTTTTGCATGAATAGTTTTAGTGCCGATGAAAGTACACTTGTAGTTTTATATTTTGCATACTTGCATGAATATTTTTGTAGAAAAATGTCTAGAAGTAATACTGGGTTCAAGACATGCACACTTGACATTTAGATGGTTAGTAACAAATTTTACATGTGTATCTATATGTGTTACTGCTGATTTGCTCTCTCGAAGCATCTGACCTCATATTCCCAAGTCAGTACTGAAGCTTATTGCTGCTACACACTTGGTCATCTCCATTTGGTGTGCAGCTGGGACGGCTTGAGTATACCCTGTAACCCTTCACTATGGTCTTAGAGATAAATATTTTTTCCCAAACAGGCAGTCTTTTCTATGCTTATGAAATGCAACTCAGTTGCAGGTCAAATGTATGACCAATGCCAACCTACAGGCAGAATTGCTGCTGCTTATGAACATAAACAGAGTTCCTTACAAAATTAAAGCAAAGTTGCCTTGCTAGCTTTAAGGTCACTGCAGGCTTGTGGGTTCTTTCTTTGATGACCTAGCCATGTCCAGGATGCTTTTCACAGCCTGTAACTGTTTGGTCAGCAGCATAACACTAGATAGTGGAAGGAGAGGCTAGTAAACGCAACACCCACAGTACCCATTTGGACAGGGTTATGTACATTAGTCCCTTTTCCTTTTTGCCAACCTGGATAAGAGTAGTTTCAAAAACTTGTGCATTCTTGAATATATTCTTCTTCTCCTTGTATAGTTAAGGTATTAAACATGTCCACTGATTCATTGCTCTGGGCGATGTAGTGCAGTAACACAGGTTGACTTCTCATGGCTATCTTTTATTAGGACAGTTCTACTTCTGGTTTTTGATGCAATAAACCACAGAACATAATGGTAGAAAGGACTTGAAATGGTTACTGCCCTCATGGGTTGGCTTTTGTGTTCTACTGCTTTATGTTAACTGCTGTCATAATATAGTTCACTGTCTTTCTTCAGCAGACACCCCCTCAGGGTAGGGCCAACATCTGCCTCCACAGAACACAGATTAGTAGTTTTACAAGGAAATTAAGAAATAACAAATAGAGCACTCTCTAAAATTACTCATATATTTACCTTCTTGCTGCTCTTCATCCTTTTGCGTAGTTTTAAGTTTTATTTGGTATCATTTGCCTTCAGACTAAAACACTACCTTTGGAATTTCTTGTGGTTCAGATGGTTTGGGTCTACTGATGATTTGTCAGCTCCTATTGATCTGAAAATGTATTTTGCCTTTATTCTTGATGAGTATTTTTGTAGGATATAGAATTCCAAGTGACACTTTTTCAGTACTTGAATGTTTTTATTCTTATCATCTAATTTACATGGTTTCTGATACAAAGTCAGTGACAATATTTACATTTGTTACCCTATATGTAAAGTGTCTTTTTATTTGGCTACTATTTTTCCTTAGCTTTGATTGTCAGCAATTTGACTAGAATAATTTTACATGTGGTTTTATCACCGTTTATTTTGCTTAACATTTGTGGACTTTCTTGGATCTGTGGGTTGATATCTTTTCATTAAATTTGAAAATTTTTTTAGCAATTATTTCTTCAACTTTTTTTCCAGGACTAGTCTTTTTTCTTCACTTCTGGGTTCTACTTACATGTAGGTTAGACCAGTGGTCCCCAACTGTTTTAGCACATGGTGGAGGGGGAGATGTGAGGGATGGTTTCAGGATGAAACTGTTCCACTTCGGATCATCAGGCATTAGATTCTGATAAGGAGTGCACAACCTAGATCCCCTGCATGCACAGTTTACAACAGGGTTCACACTCCTATGATGCCACTGCTGATCTGATGAGAGGCAGAACTCAGGTGGTAATGCTCACTTGCTGCGTTAGACTACATATTATCACAAAGATCACAGAACCTGTGCTGTTTTCATTACTGCTTGTCTGTTTAATCTTTTGTTTTCTCCGTGTGCATTACAGTTCAAGTTTGTTGCTTCTCATCAGTCTGCTGTTAAACTCATTCAATAAATATCAGATATTGTGTTTTTTCATGTTTAGAATTCCTTTCAGTTCTCTTTAACTTTTTAACTGTTAAATCCCCCGCCATCTGTTTACTGATATTTGCCAATTCTTTTAGAGTCTTAAATATATTTATGATACAAATTTTATTGTCATTTTCTCCTAAGTCCCAAATCTGTGTCTTCTCTTGATCTGCTTCCAGTCAGTATTTTGACCTCGTGGTTATGAGTCACATTGTTCTATTTCTGTGAGCGTTTTTAAATATATACTAAACATGACAGATGCTACCATGTAGCATTCTGAATGCTACAAAATCTAGCTTTTCTTGTCTTCCTTTAAAGGATATTGAGTCTTGTTCTAGAAGGCAGTTAATTTTGTTTTTAGGCTTTGTGGTCTTTGTGGGATGTTAACTCAATGCCTGGGATTTTCAACATTTTTGGCTGGTTCTAATTCTGACATGCTCTATCACTATATACCCTCCAGAATCTTAACTTCAGCTCAGTCTCCATTAGCTGTTTGCTGCTAAGCCTCATGGAGTCTTGTTCTCACCATGTGTGGCTTAGTACTTAGTCAAACACTCAAGGTAATTCCTATGTAGATTTCTATCATTCTTTTACTGTTTATCTCTATCCTCTCTAGTATCCTGACATGTAACTTTCAACAATCTCAGCATCCCCGTATTCTGATGTCAGTTTCCTCTGCCTGGTGATAGTCTGTTCTGTTTTTTCCCTACTTCCCTATGTTGCTACTTACAAAGTGCCCCAAAGCCAATGTGAATATAATGCTCACTGTATGGGTCTTTTCTCTTAAGGATTATAGCCCTGCACTGGTTGTAGTTCAATGCCTGAAGACAGTTCTTGTGAATATTAAATTTAGTGTATGGTTATGTACAGTGAGATATACATTCAGTATCTGTTGCTCTATCACGTCATATTATCAAACCTGATTTTGAATTCAAAGTAACATTTTTTAGTGTTGTGACCCTGGAGAAGCTTCTGAAGTTCTTCGTATCTTGGTTTTCTCATCTCTTAGAAGAAGAAAATAGTTCCCAGTTGACTATAATGTAACACAGGCCTGCCACTGTAGTTCATTAGTAAGTATTATTTTTATGTCCTCTTTTCCCATCTGTGCATTACTTTCACCTTGGCATAAGAGCACCGTACTTGCTCCAAATAATTAACCCTCTCAGTGTTCTCTGAATTTTTAGGGACAATGGTATGAAGAAAATAATGAGGCTCCTTAGGGAAGAGCTCTCTTGATAAGAACTATAGTCCTGAAGTGCTTGAAATCCCATGTTTTACATATCACCATGAAAACTAACACTGAGGTATTCTTACCACTCATAATCTTCCTGTATGTGTATAGAGACGCATTATCCTCCTGTAGCTTTCAGAATAACTAGCAGCATGCTCTAGGCTTAAAGGGAGATTTTGCCTAAATGTGGTTCTATGTGTAAGTCTTTAAAAGCGGTAAAAAATTGTTCAGTGGAGCAATGCAGAGATGGTTTTAAAACTTTAAAACCTCTTATCCAGACTCCACAAGCTTTGACAATTGTTTTATTTTAAGGTATTTTAAAAATTTTAAGAACTGTTCGGAGGAAGGAACATATTTAGAAACAACTATATATAGACATTAATGCACTATATAAATACCTTACAATGGATTTATGGTGCTTTTTAAAGTGATATAGAGTTATAACATAGCAACAACTATTCCAACACATTTACTTTAATTTGTCACATGGATTATAAATAGCTCACTAAAAATGCTAAGCAATTATATTGAAATGTGACATCCTTTCTGAACAACAAAAAGAAGGTACAGTTCTTGTTTTTGTTAGAATTCTCCTGTTCTGTAAATACACTGTTCTTGGTATTCATAAATTGCTACATACTATAGTGAGAAAACATAAAGGGAAAATTATCAACCATTTTTTTAGAACAGTTGCAGGACTCGAGAAAAATAAATCCAAAGTTTTATTCTCAATAATATAACAACCGGAGTTTCCTTTTCCAGCAGCTCTAATGAACCCCCCCAAAATAGTCTGTGTTATTTATTCATTTATCCACCCTCCCCCTACTTACCTATCCATCCCATTATTTTTTTTAACTGAGGCTGATATTTTTGATTTTTTTTATTATACTTTAAGTTCTGGGATACATGTGCAGAATGTGCAGGTTTGTTACATAAATATACACGTGCCAAGATGGTTTGCTGCATCCCTCCCCCCATCATCTACATTAGGTATTTCTCCTCATGTTATCCCTCCCCAATCCCCCCATCCCCTGCTATCCCTCCCCTAGTCCCCCCACCCCCTAACAGACCCCAGTGTGTGATGTTCCCCTCCCTGTGTCCATGTGTTCTCACTGTTCAATACCCACTTACAAGTGAGAACACATGGTGTTTGGTTTTCTGTTCTTGTGTCAGTTTTCTGAGAATGATGGTTTCCAGATTCACTGAGGTCCCTGCAAAGGACAAGAAGTCATCCTTTTTTATAGCTGCATAGTATTCCATGGCGTATATGTGTCACATTTTCTTTACCTAGTCTATCATTGATGGGCATTTGGGTTGAAGTGTTTGCTATTGTGAACAGTGCCGCAATAAACATATGTGTGCATGTGTCTTTAAAATAGAATGTTTTATAATCCTTTGGGTATATACCCAGTAATGGGACTGCTGAGTCAACTGGTGTTTCTGTTTCTAGATCCTGGAGGAATTGCCACCCTGTTTCCATATGGTTGAACTAATTTACGTTCCCAACAACTGTGTAAAAGTGTTCCTATTTCTCCACATCCCCTCCAGCATCTGTTGTCTCCTGATTTTTTAATGATCGCCATTCTAACTGGTGTGAGATGGTATCTCAGTGTGGTTTTGATTTGCATTTGTCTAATGACCAGTGATGATGAGCTTTTTTTTTCATATCTTTGTTGGCTGCATGAATGTCTTCTTTTGAGAAGCATCTGTTCATATCCTTGGCCCACTTTTTGATGGTTTTTTTTTTCTTATAATTTTAAGTTCTTTGTAGGTTCTTGTTATTTGCCCTTTGCCAGATGGGTAGATTACCAAAATTTTTTCCACTTCTATTTGTTGCCAGTTCACTCCAATGATAGTTTCTTCTGCTGTGTAAAAGCTCTTAAGTTTAATTATCTGCCATTTGTCAACTTTGGCTTTTGTTACTATTGCTTTTGGTGTTTTCGTGATGAAGTCCTTGCCTATGCCTATGTCCTGAATGGTATTGCCTAGGTTTTCTTCTAGGGTTTTTATGGTGTTAGGTCTTATGTTTAAATTTTTAATGCATCTCGAGTTAATTTTTGTATAAGGTGTAAGGAAGGTCCAGTTTCAGCTTTCTGCATATGACTATCCAGTTTTCCCAACACCATTTATTAAATAGGAAATGCTTGTTTTTCCCTATTGCTTGTTTTTGTCAGGTTTGTCAAAGCTCAGATGGTTATAGATGTGTGGCCTCCCTCAACCCCCATTATTCTTTGTTGTCGGTTGCCCCTAAGCATCCAAACTGTGCTGCCTTCATCATTGCTCCGCTTTTCTTTATTGCTCCACTTTACTTTCCCACAAAGAAGAAGTCCTAAGTAGGGTTACGTCTCTGGGCTCTGAGCTGTGCCAACTAGAGGCAGGGGCAGATATGGATATGTGAAATGTTATTTTTACCAATTTCTTTGCAACTGTTTTCACCTTTGTGCCTGCCTGGGGAATTACGAATTCTTAATTGAATTCTGGAATACTCATTAAAATGTTTTGGCTAATTATTATTAAATCATTGTTTCTCTGGTGGGAACCAGAGCTGGAACTTCCTATTCTGCCATCTTCCTGATGTTGCTCACCTTTAATTTGTAGCTAGCTGTCTTGTTTAATTGGTAAGGTATTCAAGACTTCACATTTTCTTCTAATGAGTGCTTTTGTGACTGAATTCCAGGGAGACAGGGAGTTACAGCTCCCCCAAGAGGATGTTCTTCAGGCTCTTGGTCTCTCACTCACCCAAGAATGGGAGAGGGGACCACACTGGGCGTGGCGAGTGATTAAATATCAGACCCCAAAGAATTTTGCAGAAAGTGATTTATTTAGGTAGAGAAAGAGAAAAAGGAGAGAAAAAAAAGATGAGAGAGAGAAGCTTCCGTGAGATTGTGGAAGAGAATTCAGATATGGAGTCCAAAGAGGTGTGGAAGAAGGGGACTTTTAACCTGGGAGGAATTCCCACCTCATCCAAGCCCCATGGCCTATAGAAAGGAGTTCCTTTAAACTTCCACTGGAGTGACTGATCTTTGATTTTTCCCACATGTGCCAAAGTTTAAACAGAGACCCTTAAGATCCCAGATGGAGAGGTGGGGGTATGGTGCTGGGAAGTTCTTGCCTTTGAAACTACACACCCTTTTGGATCTGGGAAGAGAATACATTCCCTCACTTTCACTTTGACCCACAGATTTGTAGTAGGATATTCTCAGCTTCCTTAATTTCTAAATAACAATGTTACTTAAAAATTTTTTATTAATTAAGATATAGCTAAGATTTATATCATAATTTTTAAATATTCACCTAAACGTGATTATTTTAAATTACTTTTTCAATAGAGTTAAGATCAGATGTAGTCTATAAAACCTCAACTATTAAAATGTATGAAGGTTTTCTTGTGACTAGGTATGGGATTAATTTTTCTAAATACTTCATAAATATAGGGAAAATACACAGTCACTATCCAAGGAATTTAAAGATACTTCTATATGTCTACGATATCAAATGTACTGACTATATTAACTTCTTTTGTCACATGTTTTTCTACTGATTTGTGCAATTATTAGAAATATGTATTTTTAAAATTGTACGATGATTTAAGTTTTTACCACAGTCTCCTGGCCAGGTTATTCTTAAATGCAAATGTTTAGACTCTACTCCAGAGAGTCTCACTTAGGTGATTTTTGTGGGGGTCATGAATCTCTATTTTGGAATTTCTTCTTGGATGATTAATCTGCAGAAACTCTGAGGAACTGCCAAGCAAAATGCAAAACTCAATTTACTGAGTTTTTCTCTTTGTGTATCTATTAGTTTTTGTTTTTGTATTTAGATATTGGTTGATGCATATGGGTTTATGACTTGACATATCTTCCTCATCATTTGTACTTTATCTATTGTACTCCCTTTATATTATACTTAGTATTTTAACCACAAATTCTACCATTTTTGATGAGAACATTGTATTACTGATTTTTCTCTCCTTCCACCCCCCTACTTTTTAAAAGAAATTTCATTTCCCTGTCTTCTTACTTTCAACCTTTCTATTTCTCATTTTTGTTACATGTGTATTTGTTAACAAGGTATGGCTGGTCTTATATTTTGATTCATCTGTTCACTGGATGGTCTCTTTTATGGGAAAAAATACAGTTATTTCATATGTATTATATAGATGAATATAATTTATTTCACTTGTATAATATAATTATGCCTTTTACTTTTTAGATGTGTTTGGCATTTTTTAAAATCAAGTTACTTCCCAGTTTTTTTTTTTTTTTTTTTTTTACAGCTTTCTAGCTATTGGTATTTAAATAAAACAAACTTGTTAAAATGAATATTAATAGCAACCTGGAAAGGAAAAAGGATGCAGTATGAGGAGGTGGCTTATATGGAGGAAACAGTAATCTAAGCCACTTGATTTCAGTAATTGAGAATGTGCTATATATTTTGCATAACAGCTTTAGGTCTTATTTAGAATCTAATGACAATTTCCCCCTGCTCCTATATAAGCTGCTTCCCAGGATCTCTGATGAGCCACTCAGCATGTTGTGCACCAAGTGCAGTCTGGTATTAGGACCATTCCATGGGCATGGGCTTAGTGAATTCTATAGCAGTTGAAGTAAATCCCCTCTACGTAAGTAAGTTCTACCTCAAAAAGTTTGGAGCGTTATCTATGAGAAACTTTATTTTTTGTGAAACAGTTAAGAGTGATCTATCCTATACACTTTTCTGTAATTTCAATGAGAAAAATCAGGAAAAGAATATTTAGCAATGTGCATTTATACTCAATGATTCTAAAGAAAGATTTTTCACCTTTATTACTTTTATTCCAACCTCTTCCATTTCCTTTTTTTGTATGGAGACACTCCCAGCTCCATGGAGCATACCCCACTAGAACCAAACATGGATTCTACTATGAGCCTTGGGCAGCAAAATGAAGTGAAGAGCTGGAAATCTGTAAGTTAATTCACTCTGTATTTGTAGGAAAACAACACAAGTATGAATTATTATGCTTTGAAAAAAGATTTTAATGCTATATATATCTTTAACATATTTTGCTGATCAATTTCTAAATTTGTTTTATTTACACATTTAAGGAATACATTTATAATAGTAAGTAAGTGTTAAGGGCTTGTCTTGTTTTCCCCAAACCCAGCTATATACATCACAGTCTCCTGGCCAGGTTATTTTTTAAATGCAAATTTTTAGACTCTACTCCAGAGAGTCTCACTTAGTTGATTTTTGTGGGGGTCATGAATCTGTATTTTGGAATTTCTTCTTGGATAATTAATCTACAGAAACTCTGAGGAACTGCCAAGCAAAATGCAAAACTTAATTTGCTGAGTTTTTCCTCTAAGATTTTGATCATAACATCTTTACACAAAAAACGTTTCACTGTTCTAGATAAGTTCTCTAGATACTGTAAATAGGTTAATGCTATTTAAACAAATAATTGTGCAATCAAAGCATCAATAAGGCAGTTGTGTTACTGAAATCATTTACAATTAGCTTTCCATACAGAATTAGCCTAAAGGAATAATTTTACTATTAAAAATTAATCATAGAAGATTTAAGACAATGAACTTATTGTTCAGATAATATAGTCAAAATAAATGTATTACAAAACCAGGAATGTAAAAAATAAAGAGCTACACACAACAGAAATACCATCTCATGTTTTATTGTGTAACATCACATCCAGTAAGAAGAGAAGCAGGTTACTATGAGTCTGATTCATACATGTTATTGCCTCTGGTGCAATACATTAATTCTAGTATTTCACATGCCAAAATGCTGTGATTGCTTTTAAATGAACTAGTGATAATAGAAATTTGTCAGGCCTCCAAGTCCAAGCCTGGCCATTTTAGCCTTGGTGACCCACACATACACTTCTGGATGGTCCCCAGGAGCCAGAAAGTCTGAAGTAACCAGATGACCACAAAGAGAAGTGAAACATCTGGTTTTTACTTCAACTAATTGCTCTGCCCCTGCAACCTACAACCATTGTTCTTGCTCAGCCTTGCAAAAATTTCCACGTGGACATTGGGTTTCTCAAGACCCCCACACCTGTAACTATGCAATTTACTGCACCCTCCCCTCTGCTTGCAACCAATACCACCCAACCTCATGATGATGCCTATTGGTAATAAATGACCCCTACCCTTATGATCTTGCATCCCATGACATGCTTCTCTTCCCCAAGATAGATTACCACCTTTAACTGTTTGCCCCAACCTATAAAACCACCTTCTATCCCACTCTCTTTTCAGACTCAGCCCACCTGCACTCAGGTGAATCAACAGCCATATTGCTCATACAGAGCCTGTTTGGGGAATTTCTTTATGCAGGTGACATGCCTAACATTTGGTGCCGAAACCCGGGACATGGGATCTTCTACAGGAGACCAAACCCCTGTACTTACTCCTCCTTGTGCTCCCTCTATGAATAGATCTACCTACGACCTAGGCTCATCAGATCAGGCCACGGTTCCACTCACCATCTTTAGATCAGGTAAGCAGTTTGCCTCAACTATCTTCTTTAGCCCTTCTCGCTGCCTCTCAGCCTCCTCCTCCTTTCAGTTTCATCTTCCTTTCCCTTTCAGTGGAGGCAAAATAGACAGGACTTTCTGTGAGATTATTGACTGGAAAAAATCCCATGTGAGTCATGGAACCAGGAAAACCGTCTTCCCTTGGTGACGACTCATCATTGTGGAGACATCTGCTCTGGTCACTCACTTGCACTCACTCGTAGGTGATGGATCAATGTGGGGGATGCCCCCTTTGACCAATTCACCCCAGGCACAGACCAAGGTTTAGTCTGGGATGCCTGCTAAGCTTCTTGGTCACGTGTTCACTTTCCTTGTCTCCACCACTCTTCTTAAACTATGGGCAACCTCCTGCCATCCATTCTTCCCTCCTATCCCTTAGCCTGTGTTCTAAAATATCTCAAACCCCTTCAGCTATCAACCGACCTTAATCCTAAACATCTTATTTTCTTCTGCAATACTACTTGGCAACAATATAAATTGGACAATGACTCTAAATGGCCAGAAAACAGCACTTTCAATTTTTCTATTCTGCAAGACCTAGATAATTTTTGTCAACAAATGGGCAAATGGTCTGAAATTCCCTACGTCCAGGCATTGTTTTACATTCCCATCTCTTCCTAATCTCTGCTCTCAATACAACTGCAACCTGTCCCAATTTTTCCTTCTCTCCTTTCCATCCACTCCTACCTCTGCCAGTGATTCACAATCCTTCTTGTCCATCGACCCTTCCAACCTTTATCTTCCCCACCTGTCTGAACCAGACCATAATCCAGGCCCTAACCCCTCCCCCAGAGCCTCCCTCCTCCTCCTCTGTCCACAACCTATCTCCTTTTGCCCCTCCTGTCACACTCCCCACCAGGCTTGCAGTTTAATCCTGCGGCTAATTCCTCTGCCCCTGCCCAACAATTCTCCACTTCAAGAGGTGGCTGGAGCCTAAGGCATAGTTAAGGTGCACTTTCCTTTCTCTTTATTGGACCTTTCCCAAATCAGCCAATGGTTAGGCTCCTTTTCATCAAATCTGCCAGTACTTAACCCAGTCCTATATTCTCACCTGGAGTAACTTAAATGTCATGCTTACTTCTACCCTCACCCCTAGAAAAACGTTTATCACCCAATCAGCCCCTAGCATTAAAAACGCAACTGAAATAAAAATCTGGCCCTCAAACCCCATGACAGGAATTAACCTTGTCTTCAAGGTGTTTAACAATAGGGAGAAAGCAGCCAAGTGGCAGTGCATTTCAGAACTGCACTTGCTTCTCTCTGCCATAAGACATACCTCAGCCACACTACTGGCTCACGAAGACTTCACCCAGCCTGCAGCGTTCAGCCGGCCCTCCTGGACCTTGCTTCAAGTGTCGGAAACCTGGTCACTGGGCCAAGGAATGCCTGCAGCCAGCCCGGGATTCCTCCTAAGCCCTGCCCCAACTATGCAGGCCCCCACTGGAAGTCGGACTGTCTGACTCACGTCACTGCTCCTTGGCTTGGTGGCTAAAGACTGATGCTGCCCAAACATCTCGAAGGCCCCCTGGACCATCGCAGATGCCGAGCTTCGGGTAACTCTTATGGGGTGGGGTAAGTCCATCCTCTTCTTAATTAACATGGAAGCCATCCACTGCATACTAACTTGTCTCCTTGACCTCCATAACTGTTGCGGGAATTGACAGCAAAACCTCCAGGCCTCTCAAAATTTCCCAAGTCTAGTGTCAGTTAGGCCAGCACTCCTTTCTACATTCTTTCCTAATTGTCCCCACTCATCCAGTTCCCCTGTTAGGCCACGATATCCTGACAAAATTGTCTGCCTCTATTCCTGGGCTACAGCCACATCTCTTTGCCGCCCTCCTCCCTGAACCCGTACCTCCCTCAATAGCTCCCCTTATGTCCCCCTACCTTAACCCTAGGGTGTGGGACACCACCTCCCCATCCATCCTGTAGTGCCAAACCGCTATACTCTCCCAAGTTCTCGAAAACTCACCTGAATTCCTAAGGAAACTTAAATGTCCTGCTCCTGTCTATCTTGCTGCTTCAACTCTCTTCCTCCATTCTGTGTGCCAAGACATTTCTTGGCTGCCACCCTTAACTCTCTTCTAAAGTAAATAAATAACCTTCTTTTCCAAGGTACCCCATGTAACTTCTCTGCCTCTTTCTCCTGCTCCCTTGGCCATCTCACATAATGGCATCTATTATTTCCAAACACCTGTATAAAATCCTTAACTAAACTCATTCTTTGCTATAGGAATCCAACCCAACCCTTTTCCTTATACACTGCTGAGATTCAGGGTTGTACAGTTAAAGTTCTTACACAAGAGCCAGGCCCAAAACCAGTTACCTCCTCGTCTAAACAGCTTGACCTCACAGTCCTATGGTGGCCGTCATATTTATGCACCACAGCCGCTGTGGCTGTAATACTCCTAGAATCCCTTAAAAGTACAGGCTACACTCCACTTACTCTCTATAGCTCACACAACCTCCAAAGATTAGTTTCTTCTTCACACCTTATAGGCTTACTTTCAGCCCCTCACCTTCTCCAGCTTTATGCACTCTTTATTAAAACTCCCGCTGTAACCCTTACTCTCGGTCCTGACTTTAACCCAGCCTCTCACTTAAAACCCAACACAAACCCAAATCCCCGTTACTGTATCTCTCTAATCCATACAGCATGCTCCCCATTTCCACATGTTTCTCTCTTTCCCATTCCAGACCCAGACCACACATGGTTTACTGATGGCAGTTCTTCAAAGCCCAGTCAGTTGGCACTGGCTAAAGCTGGTTATGTAGTTGTATCCCACTCATCTATCATTGAGGCTGCCATCCTCCCTCTCTCTACCGCTTCTCAGCAAGCTGAACTCATTGCCTTAACCCAGCTCTTACTCTTGCTAAGGGACAACATGTAAATATCTATCCTGACTCAAAATATGCCTTCCACATCCTACACCACCTTGCCACCATACGGGCAGAAAGAGGTTTCCTCACCACACAGGGTTAGTCTATTATCAATGCCCCCTTAATAAAGGCCCTCCTTAAGGTCACTCTTCTCCTAGCTAAGGCCAGAGTCATCCACTGTAAAGGACACCAAAAAACTTTACATCCCATTGCCCAAGAAGGCAGCAAATGCACCAATATCCCCTCCTCACTGACATTATTTTTCTTTTTCATCAGTTACTCCTATTTACTCTCCTTCTGAATCCTTAACCTACCGGTTGCTTCCCACTCAAGGCAGTTGGTTTTTGGAGCAAGGAAAATTCTTTCTTCCTGTCTCACAAGCCCATTCTATCCTCTATTCTCTCCATACCATTTTCATGGGGGAAATAAGCCTTTGGCCTCTCTCTTAGAACCTCTTATCTCCTTCCCCTCATGGAAGTCCATCCATAAAACAATTATGTCTCAGTGCTCCATCTACCACTCTACCAACGCCAGGGATTTTTAAAACCTCCCCCCTTTCCCACTCACCAAGTGCAGGGATTTGCTCCCATGCAAGATTAACAGATTGACTTTACTCATATTCCTCGTGTCAGAAAATTCAAGTATCTTCTTGTATGGGTGGATACCTTTACAGGGTGGGTTAAAGCCTTCCCTGCTGGAAAAGGCCACTGCTGTTATTTCTTGCCTATTAAATGATATCATTCCCCGATTTGGCCTGCCTACTTCCATACAATCTGACAATGGCCCTGCTTTCACCCAAGCAGTCTCTCAGGCCTTTAGCATTCAATGGAATCTCCATGCCCCTTACTGCCCTCAGTCATCAGGAAAAATAGAAAAAGCTAATGGCCTCCTAAAAACACATCTTACCAAACTCACCCTTCAATTAAAGAAGAACTGGGTATCCCTTCTACCTATTGCTCTTCTCCTAATTCATGCCGCTCCCTGGGAAACCACTGGATACAGCCCCTTTGAACTCTTATATGGCCACACCTTTTTGCTTGGGCCTAACCTTCTCCCAGACACTAGCCCTCCTGGAGACTATCTATCTTCCAGTTCTCCAACAGACTAGGCAGAAAATTCATCAAGCTGTTAACCTCCTCTTATCCACTCCAGATACCTGGCTTCATGAGGACACCTTAGCCAGACAATCAGCGTTGGTCGAGAATCTAACCTCTTCAGCTCTACAGCTTTGGTGGAAGGGTCCCTACCAGGTTGTCTACAGTACCCCAACTGCTGTCCATCTACAAGACCCTCCCCACTGGGTTCACCAGTCAAGGATTAAACTGTGCCCATCAGATGATCGGGTAAGCAAGCCCATTCACCTCCTCTTGGAAATTGCAAGTACTCTCTCCAACTGCTCTTAAGCTAACTTGAATTCCTGAACATGAGTTTAGTTTATATTCTAACATTGACAAGAATCCTTCTCTTAAAATGCTACTTGTAGCAGGACTCTACACAGTCACCTGTAAAGCTTGGTCTACACCCTACAAGCTCTCTATTTCTGTTACTTTCTGTTTAATCATACTTCTAATCGCCCTTCTTGTCTACATTTAAATGCCCTATGCCTGCTTGCTTTACCAGTTCACTGTTTTCCTCCAGACCATTTCAGCTGGTATCTTGTGGTTCTACCCATGGACTCCCATCCTTGACTCCTTCCTTGAGTGAGAAAATGATCTTATGTGGCAAAGGACACTCCAATTCTTTTACCCTGATAAAGTCCTCTTCTTTACTTTTCTATTCACTCTTATTCTCAGCCCCATTCTGTCACCTCCTAACTCTTCCTAATTACCTTCAACATACCATCAATCTAACCCAATCCTTCCTAATTCCAACCCATTGTTGGCAAAAAATTGGTGGCTCTGCATCTTCCTTTCTTCTTCCTCTTATACCACTATTCCTGTCCGGCCAGCCGATTCAGCTACCTCTCCTGTCTCCCTATATCTCCACACCTCTTTTAACAGTCCCCATCTCTACCCTCCTGCAGAGCTGCTTTATTTCTTAGAGAAGTTCAGCAAGACCTCCTCAGACATTTCATATGAACAAGCTGCTCTACTTCTCCACAGCTATTTACAGCAACTCTCACCTCATATCAACTCCACTCCGCCCGTATTAGGACCCCTTACTACACAGACAACCGTCCCCACTCCCGTTCCTCAATGCATTTCCGATCAACAAACCACTTGACACACATGTTAATATGCGTATAGGACCATACTCACTTTACTGACAAACTCTTTATCGCTACTTATAACCTCACAAATATTAACAGTCATTATTGTTTAGTTTGGCACCTTCCCTATCTCTCACTCCATCCTTGGCTACCCTCTCCCTGTTCCTGATTCTCCCTCTAACTCCTCTTCATGCTTACTCATACCTGGCCCTACAGATCTTAGTAGGAGACTATTTGTTAATACTACGTGCTTCCTCATACATAGTGAAAATCAAACCACCCCCACTACACAATTACTCCATCAATTTCCCTTTCAACCTCTAACAGCTGCTGTACTTGCTGGATCTTTAGGAGTCTGGGTATCTGACTCCCCTTTCGAGAATCCCTCCCATCTTTTCACCCTACATTTTCAATTCTGCCTCACCCCCGACCTGTTTTTCTTATGTGACTCTTTCTCCTATATGTGTCTACCTACTAACTGGACAGGCACCTGTGCCTTGGTCTTCCTTATTTCTAGAATCCAATTTGCCAATGGTAATGAACAACTGTCTGTCCCCCTAATGACACCTACTCGACAAAAAGAGTCATCCAGCCAATTCCATTACTCATGGGAATAGGGCTGGCATCCTCCACTGTAGGCCTTGGAAGTGGCATAGTGTGGGTCACCACCTCTGTCACAATATTCCACAGTCTGTCCACTGATTTCTCTGCTAGCATTGCAGACATATATAATACCTTGTCCATCCTTCAAGCTCAAATTGACTCTTTAGCTGCAGTTGTCCTTCAAAACCATCATGGCCTCGACGTAGTCACTGCAGGAAAGGGAGGACTATGTATATTTCTAAATGACGATGCTGTTTTACTTAATATCATAAATTAGGCCAGACTGATGTATCAAAGACTTAAAGACAGAACCCAAAAATTTGCTAACCAGGCAGATAACTATGCCAAATCCATAGGCAAATGCTATTTTTTAACAACCCCACGATATCACCCCATCTCAGGACCTCTCAGTAGCTTAAGAAAAGAAAAAACCCTCCCAACTCATTTGCCTGCCTTATCCCCAGTTCTGTTTCATAGCCTTCACCCTTCTAGATCAACAAGAAACACCAATCCATCACTTACGAATTCCAGGCAATGCCCGGCTAATGCCAAGATGCAGCATGACACCTCTCCAGAACCTACACATATTCCTTTCAATCCAAGTCTTCTGGGACCACCCCCCTACACTGGACACTATTCCAACCTTGGCCCAAGGCTTCCTCTAAACTACAAAAATTGCAGACTTTTCTTTTTAGGTGTCCACGCAGCCCTGTCATGCTCGAAGAAGCCATGAGAAACATCACCCCTAATCCCTTCTCTAACGTTTTCTTTATACATATATAAAAAGATGGGAATGCCAGGCCTCCAAGGCCAAACCTGGCCATTTTGCCCTTGGTAACCCACACCTACACCTCTGGATGGTCCCCAGGAGCCAGAAAGTCTGAAGTAACCAGATGACTGCAAAGAGAAGTGAAACAACTAGTTTCTGCCTCAACTAACTGTTCTCACCCTGCAAACTGAAACCATTGTTCCTGCTCAGCCTTGCAAAAACCTCCCCCTGGACACAGTTTCTCAAGACTCCACACCGCTGTAACTATGAAATTTATGGCAACCTCTACTCTTCTTGCAACTGATACCACCCACACTTATGATCATGTCTTTTTGTAATAAATGACCCCTACCTTGGTGATAATGCATCCTGTGACACCCTTCTCCTTCCCAAGATAGATAGATTATCACCTTTAACTGACTGCCCCAACCTATAAAACCAACTCCTATCCCACCACCCTCCGCTGACTCTCTTTTCGGACTCAGCCCACCTGCACTTGGGTGAATAAATAGCCATGTTGCTCATACAAAACCTGTTTGTTTGGGGGATCTCTTAAGTGACATGCCTAACGTTACTGTCTACATGTGAGGCCAGCAACAACATGGAAATACAGGCTAAGGTAGATTATCACTTACTTATGAGAGAGCTATTCATTCCAGTTTGATCTCACATTTGTAGATTATAAAATATATATTTTTTTGAAAAACCAGTATAGTCTCAACAATTAATGTTTGAAACTGGATTTGAGGCTGCAACTTTATGTTAATATTATAGGAGATATGCAGACTCATTTGCACATGGTAGTACACTCACACATGAACAGAATAACCCAAATTGAAATGAGGCATAATATAAACCATCTTGTCATCCAAAATGTATCATCTTTGATTTGGTTTAAGACGTGAATTTGCAACACTTTCTTTATATTCCACTCTAGACCTGTGTCAAGGACACTTAGAATGTTAAAAATGGAAAAACACAACAATTAAGTCAGAATAATAAAAATTATAAAAAAATAATCAAATGGTTTGGAAGACCTGCACTGAAAAATTTGTATTATTGTTCAATACATCCCCACTCTTCTTAACAAGTGAAGTGTTGCACATCCATAAAATGAGCTTTCTTAAGGGTCTTGAATAACATTTTGTGTTTAATACACAGGAAAGCAACTTCATAGCTTATCTTTCTCATCATTCACATCTGTAAAGATGATGCTCTTAAGTCTCTTGGGGTAGCTTATAGATACATTAATTTAAAAAGAGTGTTATTAACATGCCATTTATTGCTCTGCAGCTTTTTTTTAATAGTCAAGTTGCTCTTTTGGAAAATGTGAAGTACCTTTGATGATAGATTGATATTTTAATCCACATGAGTTTCATGGAATGTTTACACATTAATAAGAAGGCATACTAGGTTTTTGAAAGTATGAGTGACTTACTTCAGCCTCAAGTATTCTCATGTTGTCCATTCAGTACTTGAGCAGCAGACATCTAGAGCATATAGTACAGCTGCTTCTAGAGAAATATATGCTCAGTTTGGTGTTCCTGTGGAAATTACAATGATTCTTATGCTAGAGACACTATCAGCCACAGCTAACAGAATAACTAAGTGATTGGCCAGGTCTCAGATACCCCATATGGACTCAATCTCTTAGATTGTACCTTTAGTCTATATCCTGACCTTAATTCTTTCAATAAAACAGAGCAGAATTATCATCAGATAAAGAAAGAGCCCTTATTTTGGAAGGCTTTTACTGAGAGAAATAGGAAATCCTGTTTTCAAAAGAAAAGAGATGTTTATGAGATGATAAGTAGCATGGGAAGATTATATAGGAGTACCAAAAAAAAAAGGATACAGAAAACTATTGTGAAGAAAGACCTGTGAGCATGGGAATGCCTGAATGAAGATGTGGGCCCCTTGTTGGGCTTCAATAGCAAAAAGCACCTAGATAAATGTGGAAGAAATAGAAGGGGAAGAATGTGTATGGAAAGTTAGCATAAATGCAAGGGTGGAAATGTTACTGCCCTTGAGAATTTGAGACAATTAAGAAATCTCTTTGACTATAGGTTTTGTAACAGTAAAGTAAAATGTAAGTTTAGAAAGTGGAGTAAGGATTAGATAATGAGCAAAAGATAGAAATAGTTGGCTGGGTGCGGTGGCTCACACCTGTAATCCCAGCACTTTGGGAGGCCAGGTGGGCAGATCGTGAGGTCAGGAGAAGGAGACCATCCTGGCTAACATGGTGAAACCTCATCTCTACTTAAAATATAAAAATTAGCCGGGCATGGTGGCAGGCACCTATAATCCCAGTTACTTGGCGGGGGCTGAGGCAGAATAATTGCTTGAATCCAGGAGGCGGAGGTTGCAGTGAGTCGAGATCGTGCTACTGCACTCTAGCCTGGGTGACAGAGCGAGAGTCCATCTCAAAAAAAAAAAAAAAAAAAAATCACAGGAGAACAAAGAACAAATAAAATTAAAAATGCCAACTAGAATGCAAAAAATGTTTAAAGTCACATTGGTTAGTAGAATGTGAATTATGTTTATTGAAGTTACCATTTTAAGCCCTTCAGATAGTCAACAATTAAAAATGTCTAAAGTACCTACCATGGAGAAGACATGCAGTTAAAGATGCTGTAATAATAGTGTACACATATCTGCTCTTTTCTCTTACTACGTACATTGGATTGCACTCCATCACCCCTTTGCAGTTAGAGATGGCAGTGTCACTAGTTCTAACCAATGAATGGGCAACATGAATATGTATGAATTTCAAGTCAAAGCACTTAACTGTTATTGCCATTCGCCTGTCTCTTCTTTTCACCTGTTACCATGACGGTGGATGAGACTTCACGTGATGGAGGCTTCTAGATGATTGTTGGGATGGCAACCTGAAATTAAAAAAAAAAAAAATCTGAGTTACTTCATAAAGTACATTTTAAAATAACTAAAAGAATACAATTGTATTGTTTGTAACACAAAGGATAAGTAATTGAGGGGATGGATACCTCATTTTACATGATGTGTTTATTATGCAATCCATGCCTGTATTAAAACAATTTACGTACCCCATAAATATATATACCTACTGTGTACTCACCAAAAATAAAATAAAAAATAGAAAAATAACAATTGGCCTAGAGAATTGCCTAAATTCACATCTGACTTGACTTGAATGAAAAATATGCATTTGTTGTGTTAGCTTCTGAAATTCTGGCATATTTTCACAGCATATCTAAGTCTACTTAGACTTATACAGCTATTTTCATACATTGCTGAAATAAAAGTAAAGTGCTAAGTCTCTTTGGAAGTCAATCTAACAGCAACTACTAAAATAATAAAAATATATATGAATCTTTTTACTCATCAAATTCACTGTTGGGTATTTATTCTATAGAAATATAAGTACCAATTAGTAAAGATATTACATGGATACTTATAGCATTATTTTTATTTTTTAAATGTAAAATAAAAGAAAATGTCCTTATAGTAGGGAATGTTTTAATAATGGTGGTATGTTCTCACTACAGAAAGCTACATATCCTTTAGAAAGAATAAACTAGAGTTCTACAAGATGACTGGAGGAGATTTACGCAAGACATATATGTATTTAAACCATGATCCAATTTTTAAAAATAAGTAATGATTTAAAAAACTATGATTAAATGCTGCTTATTTATCGTATATCTCTGTAGGATTATATAAGTATAAAGAAAAACAGGAAAAAAAAGATGTAGTAGACTGTTGCTTACACTGTGGCTCAGAAACCAATATCCCCAAATACAGCACTCTGATATGCTGAACCGAAGAAGCCTCCTATCTCTCAATCCTCTGTCCCTCCCAAAGCACAAGATGTTGTTCTCTGAAGTTCCTTTATCTGCTGGAAGTCTGTACTTGCTAAAGAAAGGAAAAATTACCTCTGGTCCTTTCTCTGAGTTTTCATTATCTGAAGTCATATAATGAAAGGAGGAAAGACTAGTCCTTAACATACTGGAGAGACTTTTGTCACAAACCATTGTCCGCTCTGCTGGCCCAATGGGCTGTATCCTGGACCACCGTATGTTCCTCAGGCTCACTGAATTCTTCTAAAAACCATTTACAGGCCAGGCGCGGTGGCTCACGCCTGTAATCCCAGCACTTTGGGAGGCCGAGGCGGGTGGATCACTAGGTCAAGAGATCGAGACCATCCTGGTCAACATGATGAAACCCTGTCTCTACTAAAAATACAAAAATTAGCTGGGCATAGTGGCACGTGCCTGTAGTCCCAGCTACTCGGGAGGCTGAGGCAGGAGAATTGCTTGAACTCAGGAGGCGGAGGTTGCGGTGAGCCGAGATCGCGCCATTGCACTCCAGTCTGGGTAACAAGAGCGAAACTCCGTCTCAAAAAAAGAAAAAAAAAAACAAAAACCATTTACAATGCCCCCCCCACTGCCCGCCATCATCCATACTTCCCCATGTTCCTTTCCCTTAAGGAGGAGGGTATAAAACCATTTGTATCCTATTTCATGGTCCGGTATCACTCTCTGAATCTCCCCTGTGTACTTTAATCAACTTGTATGATTTTTCTCCTATCAATCTTTTACTAGTTAATTTTTAGCAATCTTTTATAGTGAAAGGAATGTTTTCCCTTGGCTTTTATACTTAACCTGGGTAGGAAGGGGTGAAAGATAAAATATTGATACAGGAAAAGAAGAGTGCACGTTTATTTTATTCATATACATATAAATATCAAAAACTTTAAAAGTCAGTCAACTCATCTATGGGAAAGAGGCAGAGATTATAGGGAAGATAGTCAACTAATCACAAAGGTACACTGATTCACAAAGGTACACTGATTCACAATTGGGCCTGCTTTAGAGGGTTAACCCTAAATTCCAATTTATCCTGGCACAGCTCTGCAAAATATACTGAAGATCATGAATTGTACTGGAGATAAGCTGCAGGAAAAGATATTTTAGCCTTCATGGGCTTCCCCCACATGATGTCTCTCAAGAGTTTCTATTTAATATTAATATCCTATTTAATACAAATATATAATATATTTTGATAATCTATTTACTATCAATTATGAATTTCTCTTAAAGAACATTTCTTGCTTGTTCTGTGCTTAGTAAAATCTAGAAACCAGGTATTCATTCTCAAATCCTATACTATCCCATTGTAACTTTTTAAAAAGTCACTTTTTAATGCTTTGTATTCCTTTGTCTTTCAAAAACACAAAATTTATTCACAGTTTCTTTTAGAAGAAGAAATAACAACTTTACCTCCATCTTAGAGGAATGAAAAAGATTTTCCAAACTAGCACTCTGTAGTCTGACAAAATTCTGATGGCACACATTGTCCTGGGACATTTGAAGAATGCCACATTCCCAGTGCATACTCACATAGACAATTTTCTACATCTCTTTGATTATCGAATATTTTATTTAGTCATTTTGATATATCTCTTTCTGAAATTCATGTAATAAAGACAAATCAGTTTTAATTTTCATAGATTTACACAGCTTTACTGTTTTAAGGCCAATGCAACCATTCAGATTTGATGAGGTTTATGTTTGATACAGTAACTATTTTAGACTTTCCAGATTAATAAAACCTTATTAAATTATAGAATTGTTATAGAATTACAATAATAATTATAGAAACAACTATAGTTACATGATAGACTACCAAATTTAGTACCTCATGGTTGAAAAAAGGCACCTGTTCTAAAAGTATTTGACAATTATCAACCTACACTAATAGCATTTTAAAGAAATAGACTGCTTAGTGTCAAGCATTTTGGTCAGTTCATGGCAAACTGAATCCAACAGCACATCAAAAAGCTTAACCATCACGAACAATTTGGCTTCATCCCTGGGATGCAAGGCTGGTTCAACATATGTAAGTCTATAAATGTAATCCATCACATAAACAGAACCAAAGACAAAAACCACATGATTATCTCAATAGATGCAGAGAGGGCCTTTGACAAAATTCAACAGCACTTTATGCTAAAAACTGTTGATAAACTAGGTATTGATGGAACATATCTCAAAGTACTAAGAGCTATTTTTTGACAAACCCACAGCCAATATCATACTAAATGGCCAAA
>PVKV010019205.1:0-42805 GCA_004027835.1 Alouatta palliata
ACAAAGTCAGATAAATTTTGTCAACCTAAAGGAAGAAGCTGAGGCACAAAATATAATTGCAATGAATTTACTTAAGCTAAGTCTAAGACAATTGCCCAGAAGACTCAGATCCAAGTAAATTTGGATATAAGCTTCTGTTCAGTTCTGCCTTTGTTAAAAGCAGGTAAAAAAGACAAAAAAAAAAAAAAAAAAAAAAAAAAGTAGGTAGAAGAGCAGGGGAGACAAGAGTGGGATGATACAAAGTCCTTTGTCAAGATTTTCATTGGTTTACAGAAGTAATACTGATCGGTGATTGGCTACACATTGTTGAACTACAGGGTATGAGTTAATGGTATCTTGTGTGTGGCATGGTTTGGGTAACTTATATAGTCAGTCCAGAGTCTACATAGTAGCCATTTCAAGAGAATAACATAGTTCAAGGTGGGATATGGGACACGAGGCTATTCTCTGGGCCTGATAATTTACAAGAGACTTGCATTCCTTGGATAAAAGGGTTTTTTTTTATCTCTTTCAACTTGAATTTATATCAGATATTCTATTTTTTCTCTAGATAGAAGTAGGCTTGATTCTAATACTTCTTAAATGATTCCCTTTTAATATTATTTTCAAAAAATTGCTTATTTGTATGATTATAAATCTTAGTTATCTCCTCAATCATATTTCTTTGACTTTTGGAATTACTTATGCCTCAGATCTGTACAGGATAGTAACACTATCCCACAGTAGTTTAAACACAGAGTATGATGATAAGTATTTGAACCAATTAACCAGCCTGATTTGATAATTCCACAATGATATACATGTACAATTATATTAAAATATTGCATATAAAATACACACAACTATTATTTGTCCATTAAAATAAAATAAACCAAAAATTATTACTATAATTAATGACCAATTTATATATCCTTAAAAGAAGGAAAAATTATAATAACTATTCTAGGCTCACCCAAAATAAGAGAAGAACAAAAGTTCATCAGTTTTTAAAATGTACATGTTTTCTATATATAATGTCATTTGATTTTGGTTCATTCATTTACTTTAGAGTTTCTTTAGTACTTTTCATGTGTGATTGTCTGAATATTTTGGATTGTATGACAAACAAAACAATAAATCTCTCTTCATGTATACTTGCTTTGTATACTATTGAGGAAACAAAAAAAATCAGTAAACATAAATGTGAAGATTTCAGTTCAAATCCTATAAACACCACTGAACAAATAAATAGCGTATAGTGAAATAGAGATGAGAAAAACTATTTTATAGAAGTGAAAATATATCAAAAGTGGCAATCCTCTGAGAGATTCGGTGAGGTATAACCTGACTGTAATTAAATATCAAGTCCCGTAAAAATCCGAAGGAAGATACCAGCAGCCGCACTGAGGCAATGAGGTGGGAATATGCTTTAAATGGTCAAGAAACCAAAAGAAAAACATAGCCTAGATATAGTTAAAGTGGAGGAGGGTGTTACTACCTGAAATTAAAATACTAATGATAGGCCAGAACATCTTAACGTTGTAAGGACCATGATAAGGACCTGAAAGTTACTGAAGAGATTTTAGCAGAGTGAGATGTGATGTGATCGCTGATGTTGTGTAGTGATTCTCGTCTCTATGTAGGAAATAGTACAACAGAGGACAAGAGAGGAAACAGGAGGCTTTTGACAGGGAAATGTAATAATCAGTGTGAAATATCAATGGAGTTTCAGGGGAGGGAGAAAGAAGAGGAGCTGACTGTAAGAATAAAACAGGTCAAATAAACCATATGTCATTACAAAAGCTACCATATGTGGTAACGTGCAAATATTAATCGCAAGATTTCTGTTGACTCTCAAATTGAATAGACAAATCTGAAATACAGAGAAAAATTGCTGGTTGAGATTAATACTTCAAAACTAAGTATAAACAAATATTCTATATTATTTCATTATTTTTACAAATATCCAAAGACTGTTGTTCTGTTTAATAAGTAAAATTTTTGTATAGTCTTTTTATTAAACCATTTTTAGAATTGTGCATTTTCCCCAAAGCATATAAAGAATCACAGTTTTCAAATATTGGAAAGTTATCTGTATTAATGAGAGGCATTTATGTATTGATACTGCAATGACCTTGGATACACTATTGTATAAATGAGAAGATGAGAAAAAATATGCTAGTATAAAATTGCTTTTCAAATACATTACTTTTCATCTTTCACACTGAATTAACTAAACAAATGGCATACAGTTTAATGCATACTCATTTTCCTGTTTTTTTTTTTTTGGTGTTAGTAAGTTTGGGACATATTAGACAGCAGTTTTGAGAATATTGAACTAATGTTTCTCAAATTACATATTATTAAAAAAATAATGGAATACCTTAAGCTAAAAGATTTCAAATATGTTGTTGAAGGACATATGAGACCATATATGTGTAGAATTAATGAGCTGCCTAAGGCCAGTATCATTTTAATCTCTTTTTGAAGTTCTTAATCCTCTAAATTTAAAACTTTATATCCTTCGAAAGTTATAATGCCTATTTGTATTCCACATATTACAAGATATTCACATTTCACTGTCACTTTTATGAAACAAATTTGAGAAGTCTTTGTGATGAAAAGTAAAATGTGATTTAAGATACCCCTGAATTCTTTGAAAATTATCTTCTATTTATTCTAAGAATGGGAACAACTATACTTTAGATAGCTATTACAAAAGCAGCAGAGTCTGGGTAAGTTGTGACACTGCCAATTTGTCAGTGGAAGTAACATGAATTGTGTGTAAAAATCAGCCTGCATCATATGATCGATGAAACCCTCAAAGTGCTTGATTTTATCATTAAATACTTTAGGCTAATAAAATGTTCCTATGGATGAAATAAATGATGCTAGTCTGTAGTAGATAGTTTTTGTTGTCAAGAACTAATAAATAGGACTCAAATACAATGTATATTTTTACTGAATAGAAAGCAAAATAAAAAAAAAAATATATATATATATACACATACACACACATACACCAATACATACTGAAGATTAAAAAACTAGCTATTGTGGCAAAATGAAAGGTAATTTAAGATAATACTCAAATTAACCATTTCAATTTTTAATGAAGAATGAAAATAAAATTGCAGAACTGAAAACTGAGGAGCAGGAGACTGGTTTTATTACCTTTTGCAGATTTCAATGATGGAAAATTCTTTAAATAAAACTTAGTATTTAAAATGTCTTAATATTTGAAACATAGTTTATCTGTGTTTATATGTGCAAAAAGTCATCACTGTCTTTAATTGCTAATATTTTCCCTGGAATATATTGTATACTGTACTCTTTTATTTTCTAAGTTACAACTATTATTTTTTATTATTTCAATGCATTACTTCACCCATTTAGATATAGAGATATGCATACAATCTGGATATAGCTATTTTATGTTTATATAATTTAATGATTTTCCACTTGCACTTTTTATTCACACAATTTCATTATGCATGGCCCACGTAACTATTTCTAGCCTATTTACGTTGGTGAGTCACTTCTATCTTCCCTTTGGGCTCCCCTTCCTTTCCGCATTTGAATGAGAGTTTTTCTAAATGAAATTCTAGAGTTATAAATCTATAAGCAAATGGAAAGAAGTACATTTGAAAACTTCTGGTCAAAGGAATACATCTGTCATTTTTTAAAAGACTTTCAGAGTAGTTTTCTCAAATTTCTTGCTAACTTATGCAGGCATGCCTATTGTTCCCATTACATTCAAATCAGGTAAATTTTGAAAAATCACAAGCATATTTGCAAAATGCATTCATGTTAACATCATAAGAGAATTTAATCCATAAATGTGTCTGTATATATAATTGCATAAGCTTTTCCAAACTAGATTCTGGATAAAAACCCTTATTGCTAACTGTCTTTTACCATAATGTGCTAAAAGTTAAAGACAAGTTGGTAAAATAACTAAAGACAGGACTCTATCCTACATGAAATTAATTCATATTAAACATTATAAAATTTCAAATGGTAACTCACAAAACTAAATTGAATATGTACTTGATAAGAAAGGGTTTGAACTTTAATATCTTTCACATTACTCAAATAATTCAAATATTTCAGACAATAAAATGTCAACAGGCTTTCAATAATTTTGAACAACAATTTAGACTTTGGACAACCTAACAGACTTGTTGAAGCTTATAGAATAGAAATTCTCTTATGATCTGCATCAAGGTTGCTTTTGTTAAAAGTTGCATGTCAATTTTGTGGAATTAAGCCCTTTCCCATTTGCTCCGAGAATACCCACCAGGATTTGTGGCTGCAATGTTTACTTTGAGATAATGTTGCCACAAAATATCTTGCTTTTATTATTTATTCTCAGTGCTCTAGTGTATTAACTTTGGAAACAAAAGACTTTATTCTGTTTATAGTGTTCTGTTGTTAGTAGTGGCGTTTCTACTTACAAAATATAGTAATTCTCAATCACTGAAAATGTCCAATCCTAGAAAATGTTGGATTCCTACACATGATGTTAACATAATTCTCGAACAGTTGTTGGCCAAAGATTCACATGATGAATCTGTTTTTTCTGAAATAGATGATTCTTATGATTCAGATGATTCTGATGTTAGTTCTGTTTAGAAATAACTAGAAGACTCTAGAAGAAAACCTAGGCAATATCATTTAGGACATAGGCATGGGCAAAGACTTCATGACTAAAACACCAAAAATAATGACAACTAACTCCAAAATTGAAAAATGGGATCTAATTAAACTAAAGGGCTTCTGCATAGCAAAAACAAACAAAAAAAAAACTATCATCAGAGTGAACAGGTAACCAACAGAATGAGAGAAATTTTTTGCAATCTATCCATCTGACAAAAGGCTAATATCCAGAATCTACAAAGAACTTACAAAAAACAAACTACCCCATCAAAAGTGGGTGAAGGATATGAACAGACACTTCTCAAAAGAAGACATTTACACACCAACAAACATATGAAAAAAAGCTCATCATCACTGGTCATTAGAGCAATGCAAATCAAAACCACATTGAGATACCATCTCACGCCAGTTAGAATGGCGATCATTAAAAAGTCAGGAAAAAACAGGTATCAGAGAGGATGTGGAGAAATAGGAATGGTTTTACACTGTTGGTGGGAGTGTAAATTAGTTCAACGATTGTGGAAGACAGTGTGGCAATTTCTCAAGGATTCAGAACCATAAATACCATTTGACCCAGCAATCCCATTACTGGATATACACCCAAAGGATTATAAATCATTCTACTGTAAAGACACATGCACACATATGTTTACTGTTCACACTAGCAAAGACTTGGAACCAACCCAAATACCCATCAATTGTAGACTGAATAAAGAAAATCTGGCACATATACACCATGGAATACTATGCAGCCATAAAAAAGGATGAGTTCGTGCCCTTTGCAGGGACATGGATGAAGCTGGAAACCATCATTCTCAGAAAACTAACATAGGAACAGAAAACCAAACACCTAGTGTTTTCACTCATAAGTGGGAGCTGAACAATGAGAACACCCGAGCAGAGAAAGGGGAACATCACATACTGGGGCCTGTCATGGGGTAGAGAGCTCAAGGAGGGATAGAATTAGGAGAAATACCTAATGTCAATGACGGGTTGATAGGTGCAGCAAACCACCATGGCATGTGTGTATATCTATCTAACAAACCTGCAGGTTCTGCGTATGTATCCCAGAAATTAAAGTATAATAATAATAATTTTTAAAAAATGAACTTGAAGAACAGTGTTTATATTTCATTTTTACATTGAAAATCAATCAGATATATATCAGCCTCAAAAAGTGTGTTTATGTAAAATTAAATGAGCACTGGCAGTAAGTTACCCTTCTTTTTTCTAATCAGGAAAACAGTTACTGACAGAGCATATAGATTATGTCTTCAGTTTATTAAACAAAGTAAAAACCTTGCTTGAACTCAATCTTTTTGTCATATTTTTTCTTCTGACATAAAGGTTTTATCCTCTTCTCTACATATATGGAATAAAAACTGTACTTTAAAACAAAGATAACAGCTTTTTTCTCAAACAAATCATGTCTAATCTAAAGACTAGACTTCCTTTGTAGGACTAACACATTAGCCATGAGATTAGAAATTATGTTCTAGGATAGTGGTCCCCAATATTTTTGGGACCAGGGACCAGTTTTGTGGAAGACAATTTTTACACAGATGGGGGTTTGAGGAAGATAATTTCAGGATGAAACTGTTCCATTTCAGATCATCAGGCATTAGCTAGCTCTTCACAGGGAGCATGCAACCTAGATCTCTCTCATGTGCTCATGTGCAGTTCACAGTAGGATTTGCACTACTATGAGAATTGAATGCCATGGCTGAGCTGACAGGAGGAGAAGCTCAGGTGGTAATGCCCACTTGCCTACCACTCACCTCCTGCTGTGCAGCCTGGTTTCTAATTTTTGTATTTCTAACAAGCCCCTGACTGGTACCAGTCAGCAGCACAGGAGTTTATGTCCTCTGGTCTAGAAGTCATGCAGCCAGAGACAGCAAGATTCCAAACCTCTGCAATAGCTCCCGAAGATAGCATCACTACTGTAAAACCTAAGATCAGCGTTCATATTTTTCAGATACTGAATTCTGATGCACCAGCTGGTGCTATCTAGACCAGTAAACTGGCTATCTGGTCTTGTGGTGCCTATTCAGGACCAACTCAGTGCAGGAGGACTGCTCTGACTCCCTATAACTTGATCCCCAACCTGAACAATCAGCATTCCCCATTCCCTGGTCCCTTACCCACCAAGTAATCTTTAAAAAACCAATCTTAAAACATCCCAGGACACTGGATTGAGTAATAAAACTCTAGGTTCCCCTTTGGCCAGCTCTCTGTGATATAAACTCTTTCTCTATTACAACTCTTCTGTCTTGATAAATTGGCTCTATTTGAGCAGCAGGCAAAATTAACCTATTTGGCAGCCACAACCCAATGTCAGTCAGTCCACTCTGTGATCAGCTCATCTCCCAGAAGAATCTATTCCTCCATGGCAAGTGTTCCCACATCTCCAAGTATCCAAACCACACTTTTCATATGTAAATGCACAAAGAAACCAGTAGCCTCCTTCAAGTAATAACCATGCACTGCAACTGCCGTCAGCCACTTTTAAAACTTCAGTCCTTGCCAGTAACTCACTGGTCTTTGGACACTCAAATCAAGCACTTTATCACAGTACAGAGTAACCCTTTGTATTCCCCAAAATCCAAAGAAAGTAGGAAACTCAGTGAAACAACAACAACAAACAACAGAGCTTGAAACCTGAGAAGAATCTGCTCATGATTCTCAGGTAGCTATGAGAAAAACAGAGAAATTCCTAAAATAGTGCCTATGGTGCCTTTTTTCTGTTGTTCCTCAAGAGGTCTCACAGTCACTGGAAGTCTCCTCTACATCTCTTCATAAGGAACTAAACCTGACAAAAAGGAAGGAGAAATAGAAGTGAAAGGAAGTAGAGGAAAGAGTCTTAGAGGAGTGAATTTTTGGAAGATTTTAAGCTTTCTAGAAGGCCAGTACAACTTCACATTTTTCTTCTCAGAAATCATGCCAATAAGAAAGCAAGTTAGCAGAAGGACTGAACATACAATTAAAAGAGGTTTCTGTGAACTGATAAAAACTCCCAGACACAGAATCCAAATGAGAAAAAGCAGAAAGACCTTTAAAAATATCCTGAATATCAACTTTTAATTAAGCTACCTTCTGACCCCAACGATCTTTTTAAAAAAATCTTTTTATCAAGCTTTAGTCAGGCAAAAGGCAAACATTCTTGTTCTTGGCTTTCTCTTGTAGACGTTTGTACCAAGAAGTTGCTTTTGGGGGTTGGGGTGGGGGTGGGTGGATATTTGTTTAACAGAGGTTTAGGTTAATTGCTACTTTAATTTTTCTCTTTTTTACTTTTTAATGAGAAGAGAGTCTTATTTTCAATGTCTCTATTTCTTACAATATCTGCAAGCATCCTGAGATAGATAAATGGGCTTTAAACTATTTTCAGAGGTACATTGCTGTTTTCATAGTGCTTCTATAGCTTTGTCAATCAAGGAAAATGACCAAAGCAAGTCTCAATAATTTCAGGAGATTTATGTGCCAAGGCTCAGAACACATTCCAGGAGACATGTCTCTGTCTTTCTCCAAAGATGATTTTGAGAGCTTCAATATCTAAAAGGAAAAGGGCAGGATATTGAGAACTACACAATTTTCATGTGAGAAGGGGGGAGTAGAAAATAATCATTTATGCCTTTGTCTGGATAAATGAATCTACATTTTTTTTTTTTTTTTTTTTTTTGAGACAGAGTATTGCTCCGTCACCGGGCGCCAGGCTGGAGTGCGGTGGCGCGATCTCGGCTCACTGCAACCTTCTCCTCCTGGGTTCAAGCTACATTTTTATATAAGATAACATAGACAGTATGGCAGATGAAACAATCAGATATGCATTTGTCTCAGGTGGGCAGAAGGATGACTTTGCGTTCTGTTCTATGTCCCTGTACTTGAGAAAATAAGCTATCAACTTACACCCAGTTTACCATGGTGAACTTTAACAAAAATGCCATAGGGTAAAGATCTTGGAATCCACAAGGAATTTCCTTGTAGGGAAAATGTGAGGCAGGATGAAGATTTTCATTGTAGCCATCTTATTTAGAAACCAAAATGGGAGACAGTTTTGCATGACCCAGTTTCCAGATTGACTTGGTCCTTTAGCTTAGTAATTTTGGGGTCCCAATATTTATTTTATTTTCCCAGATTAACGAAAGAAAAATTTTGTTATCCACAAATGGGGAGCAAGTTACATTCATGTCCTGCAGTATTTCCTAGGGTGTCAAGATCTGTACACAAAGGCCAACCTTTCTGTGTGTACCATAGATGGAAAAGTAAAAGAGGCAAGAAAGGAGAAAGAAAAGAAAGAAAGAAAGAAAGAAAGAAAGAAAGAAAGAAAGAAAGAAAGAAAGAAAGAAAGAAAGAAAGAAAGAGAGAAAGAAAGAAAAGAAAGAAAGAAAGAAAGAAAGAAAGAAAGAAAGAAAGAAAGAAAGAAAGAAAGAAAAGAAAGAAGGAAGGAAGGAAGGAAGGAAGAAAAGGAAGAAAGAAAAGGAAGGAAGGGAGAGAGAGAGAGAGAAAGAAAGAAGGAAAACTCAAAGCTTTTCCTGAAAAGGAAAATGATCAAAAACAAATAGACCCTTGATTCACAAGAATATAAATTCATAACAAATGATTTAAACTAATTAATACAAATATCTCTTCTTTCTTTAAGTTTGAAGAATTTACATTTTTAAGAAACTTATGACTGGGAATTAAACCCAGGCTGAAGTGCTGACAGAACCAAATCACAACCACTAGACTATAGGGAGCAATATATCTTTCGTAAATATACTAAATCCAAAACCAGCATTTTAGAATTTAAAAAATTTAAATTTTGTTTTAGGTCACCGAAATGATTTGTCTCTGTGTCCACCTAAAGCTCATGTTGAATTGTAATACCCAAAGTAGAGGAAGGGACCTCGTGGGAGGTGATTGTATCATGAGATGGATTTCCACCTTGCTATTCTTGTGATAGTGACTGAGTCCTCACATGATCTGGTTATTTGAAAATCTGTAGCATTTCCCCCTTTGCTCTCTCTCTGCTGTTCTTCCATGTAAAGATAATGCCTGACTCCCCTTTACCTTCCACCATTATTGTAAGTCTCCTGATTCATCATCAGCCATGCTTCTGTATAGCCTGTGGAACTGTGAGCCAATTAAAACTCTTTTTTTAATAAATTATCCAGTCTCAGGTAGTTCTTCATACCAACATGAGAACAGACTAACATAGGAAATTGGTAGTGGGAGTGGAGCATTGCTATAAAGATACCTGAAAATGTGGAATTGACTTTGGAACTGGGTAATAGACAGAAGTTGAAACAGTTTGGAGGGCTCAAGAGAAGACAGAAAGATGAGTGAAGGTTGGAAACTTCCTAGAAACTTGTTGTGTGGTTGTGACTAAAATTTTGATAGTGACATGGACAGTAAAGTCCAGGCTGAGGAGATTTCGAATGGAGATAAGAAACTTACTAGGAACTGGAGTAAAGTCAGTCTTGCTATGCTTTAACCAGAGACTGGTGGCATTTTGCCCAGCTCTAGGAATCTGTTGAACTTTAAAATTGAGACAGATGATTTAGAAAACGTTTTTGAAGCAGCAAAGCATTCAAAATTTGACCTGGATGCTTCTAATAGCCTAAGTTTATATGTATGAACAAAGAAATGACCTGAGAATGGAACTTATATGTAAAAGAGAAACAAAGCATAAAAGTTTGAAATATTTGCAGCATGGCCCTGTAGTAGAAAAGAAAAACCTATTTTTAGGGAAGGAATTTAATCAGGCTTCATAAATTTGCATAACTACAAGGAAGGGCAGTATTAAGAGCCAAGACAGTGAGAAGCAGGCCCTGAAGATATTACAGGGACCATTGCAGCAGCCCTCCCATCACAGGCAAGGAGGCCTAAAAGGGATGAATGGTTTTGTGGGCCAGGCCCAGGGCTCTACTGCCCTGCATAGCCTTGAGACAATACTCCCTGCATCCTGGCCACTCTAGCTCAAGTCATGATACTAAGGGGCCCAGGTACTCGGAATGCTGCTTCAAAGGGTGCAAGTCACAAACCTCAGTGGCTTCCACATAGCGTTAAGCCTGCAGGTGCACAGAGTGCAAGAGTTGAGGCTTGTGAGTCTCTGCCTAGATTTCAGAAGATGATGCATGGAGAAGCCTAGATGTCCTGGCAGAAGCCTTCCGCAGAAGCAGAGCCCTAATGAAGAATCTCTGCTAGGGCAGTGCAGAGGGAAAATGTGGGGTTGGAGCCCACACACAGAGTCCCCATTTGGCACTGCCAAGTGGTGCTGTGAGAAGAGAGCCATTATCTTCTAGGTCCCAGAAGGGTAAATCCACCAAGAGCTTGCACTGTATGCCTGGAAAATCCACAGGCATGCAACATTAGTTCATGAAAGCGGCCACTGGAGCTATACCTTGCAGAGCCTTGGGAGCCCACCCCTTTTGTCAGTGGGGCCTGGGTGTGGGATGTGGAGCCTAAGAAGATGATTTTGAATCATTAAGATTTAATGACTTTGTGCTGGGTTTTCAACTTTGAAAGGAACTATAGCTCCTTTGATTTAGCCAATTTTTATCTTTTTAAAAGGGAATATTTACCCATTGCCTATTCCCCATATTTAACCAATGCCTGTATCCCCATTGCATCTTGGAAGTAACTAACTTGTTTTTTATTTTACAGGCCTATAAGCAAAGAGACTTTGAGACTCTGGACTTGGACATTTGAGTCAATGCTGAAATGAGTAAATACTTTGGGGTACTGTTGGAAAGGCATGATTGTGTTTTAAAATGTGAGAGGAACATGAGAGTTGGTAGGGACCAGGAGTACAATAATATTGTTTGACTCTGTGTCCCCACCCAAATCTCATGCTGAATTGAGGGAGGGATCTGGTGGGAGACAATTGGATTATGAAGATGTGTTTTCCCGTTTCTGTTCTCATGACAGTGAGTGAGTGCTCATGCTATCTGGTTTTGGAAAGTGTGTAGCATTTCTCTCTCTCTGCTTCTTCACTATATGGAGAAAATGCTTACTTTCCCGTTACCTTCTACCATGACTGTAAGTTTCCTGAGTCCTACCTAGCCATGCTTCCCATACAGCCTGTGGAACCATGAACCAATTAAACTCTTTTCTTTATGAATTACCCAGTCTCAGGTAGTTCTTTATATCAGTGTGAGAACTGACTAATACAATCACATTTCTACTCTTTAATTTTTTCAAGAGAATTTCTAAGGCTAGCCATGATGCTATTATGCCATTATTATGTCTTTCTTTTAATATGATCTTCATATAAATACAAATAATGCATTTAGACTAATAGATTTCTAAAATATTTTTTCAAGTATAGGTCCCTTTCTAATTTAAAGGATTCATCTTTTGGCCACTGATGATTAGTAGTCCAAATAGTTTACTTTTTCCAGTATCAACTTAATCAAATAAAACTCTTTGCAGAAAGCCTGGAAGGTAATTTTCCACACTTAAAATAAGTTTTTGTCATATAAGCAATAGGTATTCTTAAAGAGGTTGTAGAAAAGTCAGTGCTAATAATCTTCCTACTATATTTATTTCCAGAAATGGACAAAGATAACAAAAGGTTTCTATTGCTAATGATGGTTAAGAATGGTGTTTGCTCTTATGTTGCCTTCAGTATTACATAAATTTGTGGGGAGTCACCAGATATAGGCCCATGAATGCATGACACTAGATAGGCACTTCTGGGATAGAACTTTGTGAGGACTAACTTATGCAGCAAGGATTTAGATGACAAAAGTCCTTTACAGTAAGACAGATACCTTGAGAGCGTAAGAGGGTGATGCTTAATGTCTTACATGTCTTGAGGTTCCCAATATTTTCAGACTGACCACTAACTTGAACCAAAAATCAAAACCCTCAGATGGTAGAGACCAAGAAGGAGTGCTCTTATTGGATCATAAGTCAAGCTCTTAAAGACATAAAACCAGATGAAAGGAGAACCACAGAAAAGTTTGTATAAATTGATGCTTCTCTGGTCAGAACTGCAAAGCTCACTAGTTCACAGGGTCAGTTTCAGTAACAACTCTACAGGAATTTTATCCCATATTCTCTGGTACCCCCAGCACAACTCAGAAAGACAAAGAAAAAATAGAGGAGAGTTTCTAGGAGAAAAAGAATCAGACAATATAAATATTCATACCAAAAGCACACCAGAGTAGCTGTACCCAAGACTAGTCATACATGTGCTTTATTCTAATTAATCAAAATGTTGGAGATAAAAAATTTACCATTTGCTCAACTACATTCCACAGAGAGAGACAAGAGTCTGACTAGTAAGAAATGTTTGCTCTTTTCTGTTTTTCAGACTCTGGCTACATTGACCGTGACTTGCAGAAGGTAAGATTGGCTTTGGTATCCTGCACTCAGTGTCAAAAGTTTATAGGCATGAATGCCAAAAGCCAAAGGGAAATCCTCCCCTTTCTCTGAGGGTTTGCTAAAAAAATCAACAGATGGATGCAGATTACTAGACAAAAAGACACAGAAAATTAATTAACATGTGTAAGTAAGAATCACAGAGTGATTATTAAATGTATTATTCTCCCATTGCTATAAAGAAATACCTGAAACTGGACAACTTATGAAGAAAGGACTTCTTTCTTCAGCTCACAGTTCCACAGCTGGACAGGAAGCATGGCTGGGGAGACCTCAGCAAACTTACAATCATGGCAGAAGGTGAAAGGAAAGGAGGCGTGTCTTCACATGGCTTGAGCAGGAGGAAGAGAGAGAAGAAGGAGGTACTATGCATTTCTTTCAAACAACCAGATCTCATGAGAACTCACTCATATTATGAGAATATCAAGGGGAAAATCTGTCCCCATGATCTAATCACCTCCCACCAGGCCATTCCTTCAATGTTAGGGATTAAAATTTGACATGAGATTTGAATGAGGATGCAAATTCATATTATATCACCCGAACAGTGTAATGTGGTTGATATAATTTGGCTATTTGTCCCCTTCAAATCTCATGCTGAAATTTGATTTCCAGTGTTGAATGGGGCCTGGGGGAAGATCTTTGAGTCATAGAAGTGGCTTGGCATCATCCTCATGCCAATGAGTGAATTCTCTTTTAGTTCTTATGAGAAAAGATTGTTATAAAGAGCCTGGTACCTCCCTCCCCCTTCTCTCTCTCTCTATCTTTCTTTGTCTCACAATGTGATGTCTACTTACTTTTACCTTCCACCATGAGTGGAAACTCCCTGAAGCCCTCACCAGAAGAATGTGCTGGTTCCATGTATCTTGTACAACCTGTAGAATCATAAGCCAAATAAATACTTTTTTCTTTACAAATTACTCAGCTTCAGATATTCCTTTATAGTGATGCAAATGGATTTAGACAGTGATAGCAAAGCTTATCTCCTTTTTCATATGAAGTGATGGAGATGGACAATGTACACAATTTTTTCAAGGGCAGTGAATCATAAGGGAAGTAAATGGACGTGGGAGATGAGAGGCAGGCATCCTGGAAAGGTGAGTTGTGAAACTGAACAGGAGCAAATGTCTCATTAGGCAGGTGAAGTTTCCAGGTAATCTCTTGTAGCTAACCTAAAAAGAATAGATGAAAATCTGCCTGGCCATGAGTATGACTTCCAGTCTTTTTCTTTCCCTGGTTGTTGCTCTTTTCTGGTTATTGATGAGGCTCCTAGAGAGGATTCTTAGGAAAATTGCATTCAAGCTTTCTTTGTCAGATAGGAAAATTTCAGAGAATCTCTCCCAGTGCTTTGGGAAAAAGGATCACAGAGACAGGGAGCCAAGGGAAGATCAGAGAGAGACTTTGCTTTTGAAGCTTCTGAGTTATTTCAATTTTCAAAGTACTCTGCATACCAAAATGATGTATTTTGGGGAATTGTTTTCTGCACCCCAACAGAGATAACTGGAAATATTTACTTCTCATTATAAACATAAATCCCAATCCATGTAAAGTTGTGTCTTGACTGCTTTTAAGTTTTTTTTTTCTCCAAAACATAATTCCAATAATTATGATCACACACAATATTCTCTGTTCTCATCGACTTTCGCAATACTATCCATATTCAATTCCCCAGTTTAGTTATCTATGGCATCTGTTATTTTGTTCTATGTTTTCTTATTAATAAATATTTAAAGTCATCACATTATTTTGTCCTTTGCTACAATTAGAAAAATAGACCATATAATTTGTCTGTAATTCCATAGATAAGAAAATCAGAACAAGTTTCAAAACACAAAACCCATAATTATTTTTCTATTTACATATCAGCCAGGTAAATATTTACTTTTTTAATCTACCAATTAAATAACTTAATGATGTTGAAAAGGAATGCCACTGATATAGGAGATAAGAAGGAAATACTTAGGCAGATAGCAAAGGTATGGGAGTTCTTTGTTTTTCTTTTTAATAAAAGACAGCCCCAAATCATTTTCTAACAAAGAGCAGCCTGTAAAGTTGAGCTGAAGACATAGACAAGCAAGCCGGGAGCTTGCGTGGGTGAATGCCAATAGGAACTAGGGACAAGATATGTTCAAGATGGCAGCTCCATCTTCTCTTCTCTGCCAGCCATGTGTACAGTAGGAAGTAGACAAGATGGTGCCAATCAACTAGAAAGCCCATTTGCATAAGAAGATTAGAGTGGGGTGACCAGCCTTTCCCATGTGCTATGAAATGTCATCCCTGATTGAACCTATCTTCTAGCCCTGTGTAAATCAGACACCACCTCCTCTAACTGTACTGTAAAACCTTGTGCAGTTGCCACTCACCAGTCCTTTTGCTCAGAGACCTCTTTCTCTATGGAGAAAGCTGTTTTTCTTTCTCTTATTTTCTGCCTATTAAACCTTCACTCCTAAAATCCACATGTACGTCTGTGTCCTAAATTTTCCTGGTGCATGATGAAAAACCCCAAGTATATACCACAAACAGTGTATCTGTTTCATAATTGAGGACCTTGTCCAGGATACCAAGGTACAACATTTATTGAAACGGGGAGTAGAGGAGTGGACTCCAACTTTGTCCTTTCATTTTGAGGCTCTTGGCCTCCATTTTAGAACCAAATCAAACTAAATAGTGGTTCCACCCTCAGTCACTAAAATATATTTAGCATGACTCGAGCTTTATAAGACATGGAAGACAGGCTTACTTGGGAGAACATGGATAATCACCCAGTTCCCACGGGTTGATGAACATATTGGCCATGTTTAAACCAGCTTCCATTCATGAAGAACTTAGCCATCATGTGGGGCTGAAAGAAATAGTGAGGCAACTGAGAATTTCTTGCCAAGGTTAGCCCCCAGTGTTATCCAAAGGCTTCTGGACTGACCCTAGCCTCTGACCATCCCAATGGGGTGTCAGCAACAGGATCTCCAATTTTCCTATTGTAATTTTCTCCTTTCCTGTTGGAGACCATCATATCTCTTGTCCTCACTGTGTATACAATGTGTGGGAAGTTTTATAGTCCAAGGAATCAATCTTGTTTGACAAGATCAGGGAATGTTGTAGTAATTGGGGATAATGCTTAAGGGAAGGCATTTTTGTAATTTTCTAGGAGCAGAGGGCCCCCTGCCTCTTCAACCACAGTAGTTAGCTTCTCTTTCTCTCTGCCCTTGGCCTGGATAGCACATGGCATTTCCAGGTCTTTCTCTCTGCTCTTGGTCTGGAAAGCACATGGCATTTTCAGTTTTCTCTCTGCCCTTGGTCTGGAGAGCACATGGCATTTCTAGGTCTCTCTCTAACACTGGTCTGGAGAGCACATGGCATGTCAAGGTTGCTCTGCCCTTGGGTTGGGGAGCATATGGCATATCAAGGTCAATTGTACCACTTAGTGGAATGGGGATCCTCTCCATGAGGCACCCTATCAATCCTTTACCAAAACACCCTAGCTTCCCAATTCTTTCCCCTGTTTTTTTCTGCCTCTCTACTAGAAACCAGGCTTTATGCTATTTCTGTGAACAGGAGAAATTTACCTTCAACAATTAGGAGTAAAATGTCATTTTGAGCCAAATATTAGTCTCGATACAGTCCTATCAGCAGGAAAAGTGGCCATTTAGTCCAAAAATTCTTTTAGGGCACTATTCTGGCTCCAATTAGAGTGCTACATAATTAGTAAGGAAATTTTAAGTTCAGAACTTAACCAGAACCATTCTATAAGAGTAAACGCTTCAGCCTGGGCCATAATAGCAGGATATAGAGCTCAGGCCAGTGCACTACCTCCATTATAAACGGAAGTGCAACAATTTCCCAAATGCAACCATTACATACTCTCTCCTAAGATCCATCTTTCCAGGAGCCACATAGGCCACACAAGTCTAGAACATCAAAGGAAAATCACAGGCAGAGGACTAGAGTCACATGGGTGGTGGTGATGAAAAGCCATCACTTAGTTCCTTTGGTTCCATGACTGGGTAAGTCACACCGCAACCAAAGGTGGCACATTTAATAAGGTGCTGGGACCCCAAGAAGCATGAAGGGAAAATGGGAAAAACATCCTCACTTTTTCTTTTTCACCCTGGGTCATACCAAAAGGAAGGAGACCAAAGGGATGCCTTTTTCTCGCTTTTTTCTAGATGGGTAACAGACAGTCTTTGACCTGCACTCATCTGGAATGCACTCTGAAGCACTGGGGCTCCTTTAACCCCAAGACTTTGAAAAAAAACAAAGTGGCTCATTTTCATTTACACAAGGTCATGGCCTTTTTACCAGACCTTTGCAAGTGTTGTAAGATCAACCCAGGTTTTTTAGCTGCCATACTACGCAAGTCTATAGATAACAAGTCTCCAAAATTAGAAAAGCAACTTCCAGAAAAACCATCTGAGAATTCTCCTTATTTGGGGTCACCTCAGCTTTTCTTCTCATTGCAGGACCTTAGGCAAAGAAATGAAGACTTAGGCCAATTTTCTGATGACCCTGACAGGTATATAGAAGTTTTGAAAATTTAACTCAGGCATTACATGGAGGGATGTTACAGTGCTCCTAAACCAAACCTTAACTGCAGCTGAGAAGCAGGCAGCTCTGCAGGCAGCAGAAAATTTTGGAGACTAACAACATGTCTCCTATCATAGACAAAAAAGGAGATAGGGAAGATAAAGAAATAATGGCAACACCATTTCCAATAGGAAGGGAAGCAGTTCCTCTTAGCAACCCTAGCTGGAACCCCATTGATGCCATAGATGATTGCAAAAGGCAAGCTTGTAATGTGCATATTGAAGGCCCTACAAAGAACTAAGGCCAAAGCTCTTGATTACTCTAAACTTTCCATGATAAACCAAAAGCCAAATTAAAATCCCATGGCCTTTATAGAAAGGCTGAGTGAGGCACTAATAAAACACACCTCCTCATTCCTTGACTCAGTCAAGGTACAGCTCATCATAAGAGACAAGTTTATTACACAGGCAGCCCTCAATATTAGAAAGAAACTACAGAAGCAGGCTAGAGGACCAGATAGCATCTTGGAGAATCTCCTGAGGGTGGCCACCTGGTCTTTTATAATAGAGACCAGGGGGAGGTCCAGGAGAAAGAGAGGAAGCAAAAGAGAATTACAGAAGCTTTAGTAACTGGTTTGTAGACTTACAAATTCCAGGATCCTCAAGGTGTATTCACTAGTTGCTGTTGGTACCTTCAAGTCAGGGCACTTGAAGAAGGGTGCCCAGGCAGCAAAAATAAACCACCTTGACCCTGTCAATCTTGTGTTTAGAACCACTGGAAATTGGGCTGCCCTGAGAGACAAAGGTCATCATGTTCAGAACCAATTTCAGAGATGATCCAACAGGACTAATGGATCCCAAGGCTCAAAGCCACAGCTCCAGTGACTCAAACTGCCATTACAGCACAGGAACCCTGGGTGATTCTGAAAATTGAATAACAGAATATATGTCTCCTTCTGAACACTAGAACCAGACATCCTCTCTCCTCTCCTCTGGAATATAGGCCACTCCTCTTCCCATAACATGATCATAGGGGCATCTTAGGAAAAACTCTAATTCGATATTTTTCTCAATACTCAGTTGCAATTGGGGAAACCTATTATTTATACATGCCTTTTTAATCATTCCATAAAGTCCCACTCCTTTATTAGGTGCAGATATTTTAGTTTTCATGCAGACCAGCTTTCCTATAGCCCTAGGACAGCCTTTTTGTCCTCTTCTGGTGGAAGTTAATATAAATCCAGAAGTGTAGGCAACTCAAGAAAGAATAGGTTGACCTGTACCCACTAGGCCAGTCCAGGTCCATCTTAAGGATCTTATTTCTTTTCAAAAACAGAAACAATATCTCCTAAAGCCAGAGACTAGAAAAGGGCTAGAAGCTATTCTTAATAACCTGAAGATGTAGGGCGTCCTCAAACCCTGTAACCGCCCCATGACACCCCAATATTAAGAGTGTGAAAACCCAGATGAATTACCTCAATTCAGGACCTCCATCTCATTAATGAGGCCACAGCCCTAATCCATCCAGTAGTACCTAATCTCTATACCTTGCTGACCCAAGTACCTGCCCGACAGTCATAGATTTAAAGGCTGCCTTCTTCTGTCTACCATTATATCCTGACTCTTAATACCTGTTTGCCTTCAAAGATCCCTCTGGTCAAACTGTCCAGTTAACATGGACAGTGCTGCCTCAGGCATTTCAAAATAGCCCTCATTTGTTTGGACAGGCATTGTCAAAAGACCTCTCTGAGTTTTCACATTTTCGGGTATGAAGGTTTTGCAATACCTGAAAAAGGTTTTGCATACCCATTTTCAGGTATGAAGGTTTTGCAATAGGTGGATGCTATATTGCTCTGTGCCCCAACTGAGAACGTACTCTGGAAGGCACTGAAGCTCTTCTTAATTTTTTAGCTGACAGAGGACATGAGGTTTCCAAATCTAAGGCTCAGATTTGCAAAACGTCAGGGGAGTACCTAGGTTTAGTGCTGTCTGAAAGGACCAGAGCATTAGGGGAATAAAGGGTTAAATCCATTTCCTCCTTCCCACTCCAGGAAACCTTCAAGCAAGTGAAATAAGTTTTGGGCATTACATATTTTGCAGGCTATTTGTACCTGCTTATGATAAAATAGCTCGTCCTCTGCATTACCTCATAAGAGAAACTCAAGTGGCTAAAATTCATCTCCTAACCTGGGAGCTCAAAAGGCCTATAACCAGCTAAAGCAGGCCTTACTTAAGGTACCAGCTCTCAGCCTTCCTGTAGGAAGGGCCTTTAATCTGTATGTATCAGAAAGGAAGGAAATGGACTTGGGAGTCTTAACGCAAGCCCGATAACCAGCTCAGCAGCCAGCGGGTTACCTGAGTAAGGAACTTGTTTCAATGGCTAAAGGATGACCAGCATGCTTCTGAGCCTCCATATTAACCATGGGAAATTACATAACTGTTTATACCCCACATAAAGTGGCAGCATTACTGTCTTCTAAAGGACGCCTTTGATTAACAGACAATAGGCTCCTTAAATATACAGCTCTACTGTTAGAGGGTGCCACCATCCAGTTAAAAACTTGCTCTCTCTTAAACCTAGACACTTTCCACCCTGAGGGAACTGGGGAACCAGATGATGACTGTGAAAAAATTGTGATACAGACCTAAGCAGCCAGGGACGATCTCAGGGAAACTCCCAGAGAAAATCCAGACTGCACCCTCTTCACAGATGGAAGCTCCTTTTTAGAGCAAGAAGTCCATAAAACAAGATATGCAGTAGTCACTCTGAATAACATTATTGAAAGTGTGTCTCTCCCTTCAGGCACAAGCATTCATCTAGCCAAACTGATACCCCTTACAAGAGCACTTGAGTTAAGCAAGGGAAGGGTAGCTAACATTTATACTGAATCCAAGTATATTTTCTAGTTCTTCATGCTCATGTTGCCATTTGGAAGGAAAGGCACTTTTTTTTTGTATTGTTTTGTTTTTGGGATGGAGTTTCACTCTGGCCCAGACTGGAGTGCAGTGGGGCAATCTTGGCTCACTGCAACCTCCACCTCCTGGATTAAGCGATTCACCTGCCTCAACCTGTCAAGTAGTTGGGACTACATGCATGCTCCACCATACCTAGCTAATTTTTGTATTTCTAGTAGAGACAGGGTTTTGCCATATTGGCCAGGGTGGTGTCAAACTCCTGACTTCAAGTGATCCACCCACCTCAGACTCCCAGATTGCTGGGATTACAGGCATGAGAAAGTGCCCAGCCCAGAAAGGCACTTTCTCACTGACAATGGATCTCCTGTAAAATACTATCAGGAAATTAACAGGTTATTATCCTCAGTTTTATTTTCACGAGAGGTAGCAGTGATGCCCTGTAAGAGAAATCAGAAGGGAGTTGATAAAATGGCCAAAGAAAACAAGCTAACTGATTAGACAGCCAAGTTAGCAGCAAGGAAGCCTCATGACATCAACACTCTTGAATCCCTTCTAATCTGAGAAGGCTCTGTAAGAAAAATCAAACCTCAGTACTCCCCTGTACAAATAGAATAGGCCACTTCTCAAGGGTACACTTTCCAGCCCTCAACACAGTTGCAGTCAGAGGATGGCAAGTTCCATTTACCAACCTACAGCCAGTGGAAAGTCCTTAAATTCCTTCACTAAGCATTTTACTTAGGAAAGGATAAAACTTGTGAATGTACCCAGAGATTATTTTCAAGAGAGAACTAACTACACTAAAACAGCTTGTTAATGCTTGTAAAGTTTATCTTAAAAATAATCCACTGAACAGACAGCTCCTTCCTCCTGGAACCCAAAGGACAGGAAGTTATCAGGGGAGGACTGGCAAATAGGCTTTACCCACATGCCAAAGATGAAGGGCATCCAATACCTCCTGGTACTGGTAGATACTTTCTCTAACTGGTTAGAAGCATTTTTGTGCTTTACAGAAAAGGCCTATGAGCTAGTAAAGTTGTTAGTTAATGAAATTGTTTTCTATTGTGGTCTACCTAAGTACCCCCAAAGTAACAGCAGCCCCCATTTAAGGCAGCCATCACACAAGGGTTCTCAAAGGCACTAGACATACAGCATCATCTCCATTTAGCCTGGACACTCAAGTCCTCAGGAAAGGTAGAGAAGATAAATAATATCATCAAAAGATGCCTGAAGAAACTGGCCCAAGAAACTCACCTTCCTTGGGTTACTCTTCTTCCCATGGCTTTACTGTAGGTAAGAAACACCCCTTCAAAGTAAGTTTTAAGCCCTTTTGAGATGCTGTACAAACAGCTTTTTCTCACCAATGATTTCTTATTAGACCAGGAGATCTCTGAATTGGTTAACCATGTAACCTCTCTGTCTTGCTTTCAACAGGAATTAAATAAATTAGCAGAAACCCAACTCCAAGAAGTAAAACCACTTTCATTTAATTTAGGAGATTTGGTATTGGTAGAAGCTCTCAATTCTCTCTCTTCTTCCCTAAGCTCAAGCAGGGAAGGTCCCTATGTATTTTTTCAATCCTCTCAGTGGTAAAAGTTACAAGTATCAGCTTCTGGATGCATTATACTTGAGTCAAAGCCTAGAAAGCTGAGAATGCAACCCCTGAAAGCCAAGAGGAATGTCCTGGATACCAAGGTGAAAAAATAGAAGATCTTAAGCTGAAAATCATAAAGGGTAAGTAAATGAACAAGGGCTACTCATCATACTCAGTTCAACCTTTAAATTCAGTAATTTCTACTATTTCTCTCAAGATGAGCTGCAGATATTAGAAATTCTTTTTGATGCATACTTGCAGACAGATTTTAATTATTCATGGAATGGCATTTGTAACTTCCCTAAAAGGGAAATGTTGTGTCTTGGGGAGTAAAATTTAAAATAAAAATTTTTTACTGCATCACACTTGTGGGAATTGGCATATTCACTCTATTTGCAGTGAGACAATATGCTATACCACCTTCTAACTGAAATATTAGAGAGTTTCTATTACTATAGCATTTTGCTTAATTATAATCCTTAGAGCAAGGATAATAATTACTAACAAAAAAAGAAGCAAGGAAGTTTTATGATTACTGAGTGCACTAGGACTTTTTATTGGGTTTGGTAATATGTCAAGCCCTGTTTTTGCAAAGAAAGTTATATAGAAAGAGATTTTTATAAGAAAGGATCTTGTATGGTAAATACTTGTCATAAAGAAACTAGTTTCTTGTTTTAAAGATAGATGTTTAGGAAAGTCAGAAGGTTTAATCATGTTGTGGATGGTTCGTGAAAGTTATGAAAAGATTATAAGGATGATAAGTTCCTGTCCTAAAAAAAAATAGTTGCTTGTTTAAAAAGAAGGATGTTTAGGACCAGTCAGAAAATTTAAGCTTGTCATAGATGATTTGTGGAAGCCTCGAAGGAATGAATTGAAAAGATTAAATTACATTAGCCACCCAATAATGTATTTCTTCTGATCATATTACAAGTTATAAAAGATGACCTAGACACGAAATTATCTCCTAATGGCAAATAAGGAGGGGGGGATTCCATAACCAGAGATCTCTTCTGGTTTTCTGGTATTCCTCTTTTGAAAGGTTAGTACTTAATATTTCCATTATGATGAAACAAGGATGAAAGATAACAGTAGAAGCCATAGAAGGACAACAACAACGCATAGGCTCTTTAGCCTCAGTAGTAGCACAGCATAGATGGGCCCTAGATGTTCTTACAGCTGAGGTAGGGGATACCTGTGCAGCCTTAAATGGAATATGCTGCTCTGGATCAACATCTCTAGTCAAGCAGAAAAAAATAAAACATACAGATGCTTAAAGATTAGGTGAAAATCGTTGACAGGTTAAGAGAAAATGCAGGCTCCAGCCCTGGGTGGCTACAATCCCCTTTTAATAAATTCCAGTCTTCTTTGTAAAACTAGTTGGCTCTATTATTAAGCCGCCTCTTGCTCATATGTTTTATATTAATGTTTGGACCTTGTCTACTAAATGCTATAACTCAAATGATTTTCTCTCACCAAGAAGTAATTAAGCTCCAAATGGTGCAGAAGGTTGAACCACACATGAAGATGCCTCTCCTGTGAGAACTCTTAGATTGACCCCAGGGGGAGCCCTAGCTTCTATTCCTCACATGATGTCCCTTTTAAGCAGGAAGTAGCTAGAAAAATTCATCACTGAACACCCTCTTATGGCAATCAGGATTATCATTCCAGAGAGGGGAATAATTTAGGAATTAAGAAGTAATTACTTGGGCAGATAGAAAGGATATGGGAATCCTCAGTAAAGCTTTTCTTTTTAATAAAAAGCAGCCCCAAATCATTTTCTAACAAAGAGCAACTTGTAAAGTTAAGGTGCAGACATAGATGAGCAAGCTCAGAGCTTGCATGGGTGAATTCTGGCAGGAACCAGGGACATGTTCAAGATGGCAGCTCCATATTCTGACTCTGCCAACCACATGTACAGTATGAAGCAGACAAGATAGCACCAATCAACTGGAAAACCTATTTGCAAAAGAAGATTAGGGTAGGATGACCAGCCTTCCCAAGCACTATGTAAACATCATACCTGATTGAACCGCTCTGTGAGCCCTATGTAAATCAGATACCACCTCCTCGTATTGGACTATAAAACCCTGTGCATTCGTTGCCCACTGGTCCTTTCCACTGAGACCCCTTTTTCTATAGACCTCTTTCTCTACAGTTTCTCTTTCTCCTCTCTTCTGCCTTTTAAACCTCTGTTCCTAAACTGCTTGGGTATATCCATGTCCTAAACTTTTCTGGCACATGATGACCAAGTCTGGAATATACACCTCAGACAATGTAGCCACTTCACCACTATTTATTGTTGCTTTTTTAGAGATGGGGTCTTGCTATATTGTCCAGACTAGAAGTCAGTGACTATTCACAGGCATAATCCCACTACTGATAATTATCACAAAAGTATGACCTGCTTTGTTTCTGACCTGGGCTGGTTAATTCTTCCTTAGGCAACCTGGTGTTCCCCCATGTCACAGAAGTCACCATGTTGATGGCAAACTTAGTGTAGAAGTTTGATTGGCACAGCACACTACAGCCCAGAACTCTTGGACTCAAGTGATCCTCCGTTCTTAGCCTCCTGAATAGCTGGGACTACAAGCATGACCACTGTACCTGGAAAAATGCTGCTATTTTTATATACTTATAGACAAAGAAACTAAAGATGGCCAAACATTGGTGTTCTTGTCTGAACGTAGATTTAAGTTTCAATTCCTATAAAAGTGTTACCAGTGGATTTTTTTTGTTTTTCCTTAGTGCCTTATTTATGGCACAGATATTTACAGGAACCAGGTGGTCCAGGATGGTTCCAGAGCTTTTTGACCCCCGACAAGATGTCAAAAGGAGAAAGATCCCCAAACTGGCCCAATTTGGAACAGACAACATTTAGTGGCCTTTAGATCATTAACCTACCATTATAATACTAAAATTCTCTCCCCAAAAAAGAAATCTCTGCCATTTTATATACACAGGTTGTATGAAGATGTATGTTTCTAAATTTTAAGCTGCCTTTGCAAAAACCAACAGGGAGATCTGATCTAGCCAACAACCCCTTCCACTTTGCCTTTAGTTTTCAAGCTGTCTTAATTATCTTTGGGCTTCAGTCCAGTCAACTGTCAGAGACATTTAGGTTATTGTTTAAATAATAATATCCCTTCCACAAAACTCAACTGCCTTTGTAAAGTTAATGAAAGGTCACCAGGCTAGGGGAAGGAGAGGAGCCTAAATTCTGCTAAGGTATAGACATAAATAATTGTCAACCATTACTCTGGAGGTCCTGCAGATAACATCATTATTGTAGAACCTAAGAGTGGCCTTTTGAGTTATCTTTTCAGACTTTTTGCACATTTGACATTGTGGCTTCAACTGCACCCACTGACAGACGGCTTCTGTGGTCCCACCCATAATAAATTTATCACAAGAAGACAGCTTAAACTCCCTACAACTTAATCTCCACCCCAACAAATTAGCAGGAAGCACTGATTTCTAGCTACCTCCACCTCTTCCCCTAAACTACCTTTGAAAAACTCCTAACTTATGAGACTGAGACAAGATTGATTTGAGTAATAACTCTGTCTCCTGAGTGGAGTGGCTAGCCTTGGGTCAACTAAACTCTTTTTTTACTGCGATGCCATAGTCTTTATTTGTGAAGTGGGCAGGAAGAATAGTTCAAGTATTAATAAATTGAGACTACACAGAGTCCCACAGTTCACATGCTAACATTCCTTACCTTCCTCATACCCAGTCCTTAAAACCTCACACCTTTATTGTTTGGAGAGCAGGAGTCTTCTGATTAAGTACTCACTTCTCCATTTCTGTCCAGAAACAAAACCTGCTTGCCTTTTGTTCCAATTGGGTGTTCATTCTTCATAACTGACACAAAATAGGGAAAGAACTCAGTTTACCAGTGAGAAAAGAAATATCTATTTATCACTTTTAATATTTTTTGTCAGAATGAAGCTTTCCTCAATTAATTACTCTCTTTAATAGTGTTGGTAAAAATACACTTGATTATTGCAAGCAAGCATTAAGTTTCATATTGTACAATCACATAAAGAACCTTTATTTGTATTTGTTATGAAAATATGTATCGTATAAGGATAAATACAATATCTAATTAGAAAAAATTGATATAAAAGGGAGTTATCTTTCTCTTTGAGCATTTACTTTGGAAAATTTATAAAGTCTTCCTCTGCCTCTTTCAAATTCATAAATATTTTAAAAGCTAAATGACCCTTTATTTAGCTTTACAACCCAGGAATATTTCTTTAAGGATCTGGGAGCCAACTCTCTAAAATGTTATCAAGAAAAAGAGCCCCTATCTCCCAATTTCTGCTGGAGTCAAATGGATACCTTGCTCAATTTGCAAATTACTTTCTATTATAAAGATATGAGAAGTTTATTTTTTGATAAATCCAATTAACATAAATGGTCACACCAATTACCAGATGAATTTAGGTGGATCTACGTGTGACAATGGTGCTGCCAAGTCCTCTTACTCGAGGAATAGTTATGGTTTACCTTGAATACTTGTACGTAATGGGTTGTATCTGCTTGACTATACACAAGGGTAAGCTGTCTTTCTGTCTCTGTGATCTCTTTAACAATTGCCTAGACAGAATGTGCTGCTCATCACATTCTGGCTTATGCTTACTGAAGAATGAAGCAGTTATTTTTCTCTTCAACCTTTTCGGGGAGGAATTCTGAGTTGGCAGTAGATAGTGCCTTTAATATTTCCACAGCAATATTCTAAACAATTTTATATTTCAAATCTTCTTTCTGGTGAAGATCTTCTATGAATAGGAATAATACACATTTAAAGTATTTTTTTTTACTGAAATGGAAATTTGCAAATCTTAGAAAATTGAAAATCTCCATGAGTTAATATGGAATGTTATATTTTGCATATTAAAGTCATACAATATAAAAAGCCAGACAACTAGTATGTTTAGCATATATAACAGCATTGTGAGGAGACATCTCATATCATGCCATTTTCTCCTCAAAATGAATTATTCCTTAACTGTATATAAATTTATGTTAGCAGTGGCAAATTTGTACAGGTTTGCAGCAACCTCAATTCAAGGAGGCAGAAAGCAGTAAAAGGGACGGAGGCAACTTTTAGAGCAGGAGTGAAAGTTTGATAAAAAGTTTTAGAGCAGGAATGAAAGGAGGTTAAGTACAGTTGGAAGAGGGCCAAGCAGGTGACTTGAGTGATCAAGTGTGCAGTTTGATCTTTGACTTACAGTTTTATATGCTGACATGCTTCTGGGGTCTGGCATCCTTTCTTCCCTTATTCTTCTCTTGGAGAGGGCTGTCTGCATGCACGATGGCCTGCCAGCACTTGGGAGGGCAGCATGCTCAGTGTGTTTACTGGAGTTGTATGCATGTTCACTTGTGATATTCTTCACTTACCAGTCAAATGTCTCTAGAAGATCATCTACCAGTTAAACTCCACCATTTTGCCTCTTAATAAGCATGCTTGAGCCCACTTGTCCAACTCTTGAGATTTTATAGGAAAGCTGCTGATCACCAGTTTCAAGTTTTTTTCCATCTACTGGGAGATTGTCTTTTACTGGCACTAGCTGTGACAAGTTATAATTTTAGAGAGTGAGTTTAACAACCTCCTGACCATCACTTGATGGTCTCATAACATTCCTGGTGTGTGGCAGTGGGGACCTCTCATCCCTGCTCATGTCTGACCAGATTACTTACTGTAACATCCACATATGTAAAACATCAAGCAAGTCCTTCATAGACAACATGATCTATATAGAATAACCTAAAACAGCTCTCTCTTTCTCTTTTGCTTTTATTTTTTTTCCTAGTCCCAGGACTATCTTACTCCAAAGATTTAGAGACTAGATAAAAACTTCCAAGTATAATTCAAGGACAAAATCTCTGGCTTTATTGAATTATAGGGCATAACAGAAATCAGTCTTAGAAAAAAAATTACATTTTAGAGAGTGCTCCAGAATCATCTTATTACATGTTCTACATGTACCAAAATTTCACAAACACTTCATGTAAACCAAAATGTGTCTGAGACAGGTCTCAATCAATTTAGATGTTTATTTTGCCAAAGTTAAGGATCAGGGTCCATGACATAGCCTCAGGAGATCCTGAGAACATGTGCCCAAGGTGTTTTGAGTACAGCTGAAATTTATACAATTTAGGAAAGCTGAAGTTACAGGCAAAGACATAAATCCATACACGTAAGTTATACATTGGCTTGACCTGAAAAGGCAGGACATCTCAAAGTGGGAGTGGGGTGGGGAGAGTTGGGGAAGTGGGCTTCCAAGATCATAGGTAGATTCAAAGATTTCCTTTTTTGTTTTTTAATTTGAGATAAATTGTCTCTCTGTCGCCCAGGCTAGAGGGCAATGGTGCTGTCTCAGCTCACTACAACCTCCACTTCCTGGGTTCAAGTGATTCTCCTGCCTCAGCCTCCTGAGTAGCTGGGATTACAGGCATTCACCACCACACCCAGCTAATTTTTGTATTTTTAGTAGAGATAGTGTTTCACCATGTTGACCAGGATGGTCTTGAACTCCTGACCTCAGCTGATCCACCTTCCTCAGATTCCCAAAGTGCTGGGATTACAGATGTGTGCCACTGGCATCCAGCCAGATTCAAAGATTTTCTGATTGGCAATTACCTGAAAGAGTTAAACCCTGCCTCAATAGGTGAAGTCAGCTAGAGTTAAGTCAAGGTGGGCAATTGTGGAAGCCATTGTTCTTGTCATGTAGATGAAGCTTCCAGGAAGCAGCTACAGAGAGAATACATGGTGAATGTTTTTCGTCAGAACTTAAAAGGTGTCAGACTCTTAGTTAAATCTCTCCTGGATAAAAAGACCTAGAAAGGAAAAGGGATTCTCTACAAATGTAAATTTCTCACATAGGAGACCACTTTGCAGGGCTTTTAAAAATATATATCAAGGGAATACATTTTAGGTATCAAGGGAACACATTTTTATGGTAAAATACTTTGATTTCCTTTAGGGTCTGTTATCTGTCGTGTGACGCTGTACCAGAGTCAGTTGGAGTTGGTATCTATATTGCTACCAAGGGTCTGCTCTGTTTATCTTAGGATCTCTATTTTCATGTTACTGCTGGTCAGTTGTGTCTAAATTCCAAAAGGGAGAGGGCATAATGAGGTATGTCCAACTCCTGCTTTGTGACATGGCCTTGAAACTGCCTTTGCAAAAATTATAACTGAGATAATTATTACAGTGTAAGAAATAAGACCTAACTGACTCCATCTTGCTTCTAACCACTAAGCAATCCTTGTTCATTTCCGGGTGTAGGCCAAATTAACTCTGGGAGAAACTTAGTTTGTGATTTAACTTTGAAACAAAGATAATAATAGCCCTTTCTCAAACCAATACCCCTTCCTACCTGGAGACTAGACTGCCTTTGCAATACTAACAAATTAGACACAAGATTAAAAGTTATAGTTCAGGAGTCATGTAGCTGGAGGAGGCAACATTCTAAACCACCCCAAACTGCTCCAAGGGATAACCAGACTATTGTAAAATCAAAGATCCGTGCTTAAGATATTTTGCAGACACTGCACACAATGGATCAGCTGGTGATGTAGGATTTTTCTCACCCTATTGATGAAATCGTGGAAGGGGTGCCCCATCCAGTTGGCCCACTGTGCTCAACCCCTTGTAGGAAAGAGCACATAAGGGAGTGAGTGCAGAATCTGGCTGGCTGCTCCAGGCATCAACACAGGAGTAAGCTCCATCCGGGGCATGTCACCTCGAGGGAAATGCAGCAATGGATGCTCATAATCCTGAAGCCCAAGAGGGGTGTCACAGAGCTTCTTTAGTTCTGCCATCCACGGACAGCAGTGTATTAGCAGCTCAGTTCTTCCCTTGCCTTGCAGGGCAGCTGATTTTCACTGGTAAGGTCAAAGGGCCAGTGCGACAGCTTTTCTGGGTACTCACACTTGATGTGTCCCAATCTCTTGTTCAGCCTCCAAGAAGAATGAAGTCATGCAGATGATTGAAGGATTGTAAAGGCAAGCAATTTTACAGTGATGAAAATGGCTCTTAGTGGAGAGGTGAACTGGAGAGAATGCAGAAAGGGCATGTCATTTTCCCTGAAGTCAGGTTATCTCTTCCCCAAAGATAGGCCATCTTCTTCTCTACTGACAATCTAGGGTCTTCATAAACACAGTATGGGAAGTGCATGCCAATTGGTATGCAAGTATGCAAAAAAAGGTTAAAGTGAAGACACTATTCAAAGGTGGGCATAACAGTGTAGAAAACCAATTAGGAAAGGGCAGGTATATGTAAAATGTTGAAGGGTTGAGATCAATCAGAGGAAAGTGCACCAAACTGGAAGACAAGTTCTCTGTCCTGTCTGAGGATTTAATGTGTAGCTTGGCTTTCAGGCTTAAACTGTCTCTGGCTTGGAGGTGGGCTTCACTGGGTACCCACCTCTATCTGCGTAAGCATTTGGCTGCCTCCTATCACTGCCACTGACATCACCAGGATTGAGAAATTGGCTCATTTTGTCTTGTGGCCCCCACCCAGGAACTGACTCAGCTCAAGAGTACAGCTTCACCTCCCTCTGATTTCATCTCTGACCCGACCAATCAGAACTCCCCACTCCCTGTCTCCCTACCCACAAATTATCCTTAAAAACTCTCATTCCTGAATGCTCGGGGAGACTGATTTGAGTAATAATAAAACTCTGATCTCCTATGTGGCCAGCTGTATGTGAATAACTTTTTCTCTATTGCTATTGCCCCATCTTCATAAATTGACTCTGTCTAGGCAGTGGGCAAGGTGAACCCTTTGAGCAGTTACAGCCTGAACCCATTTTTCAGGTTTCTTTGTAATCTCCTTGTCTGAAAGGGTGATCCATTCAGTCAATTGTGGGGCTTAGAATTTTAATTTTGGCATATATGCATGAATATGTGCAAATATAATGTATCTTATTAAAATACAATTTTAATAAAAACAACAAAAATTAAAATAGCTTTCAGATTAGATACAATATGTAGTAGTTTCTCAGCTTCTTTCCTGCATACCTTTCCAAGATACTGATTTTGTTTTTTAAGGTTAATAAAATGCAGCAAATCTGAAAAAAAAAAAACTGGTTTTTGCTCTCTGCACATTAACTTAAATATAGACTCTGCCCTTTAAGGTAAGCCCTGTGAGTTACTTGAAATCTTCTGCTTCTGAATTCTCAGTCTACTTGGCTTATTTCATCTGAAAGTCAAGATCCTGCTAAATATAGGCATAAAGTAAAATGTCTTAAAACTTTCAGCAAAGTGTGGTTTTTCTTCCTACCCCATTCCACTCTGCATCTGTGACCTCCCTTACAACGTTATATTTATTTACTTCTGTTAATCATGATAAATGATAAGAAAGGTCTCAATAATTTTAGGTTTATTTGCCAAAGTGAAAGATGTGCACCCAGAAGACAGGTCTATTTCTTTCTTCAGATATGATGTTGAAGGCTCCAGATTTAACAGTGAAAGGACAGGATATTGAAAAGTACCTGATTTTCATGTAAGAGGGGGTAGGAAAAAATAGTTATTCATTTTTTGTCTGGCCCAGTGAATCTGCATATTTTTTACATAAAATGACATAGACAAAGGAGGCAGAGAAAAAATTCAGGTAATCTGCATTTTTACATAAGAGAACATAGATAAAATAGGATAGGGGACAATCAGATATCCATTATGTCTGGTGAGTAGGTGGGTGACTGCACCTGTAAATATAAACTATCAATTTATATTGCTATCATGAAATCTTAACAGAAACCCCTTAATCTTAACAGAAACCCCTTAGGGTAAAGATCTTGGAGCTCACTAGGAATTTGTTTGTGGGCAAAAAAACACAGGGTAAGGAATTTCCATGTAGCTTTTAATCTTGGAGCCAAAGTATTTAGGAACCAAAAGGGGAGTCCATTCCCAGCTTGACTTTTCCTTTAGCTTAGTGATTTGGGGGCCCCAAGATACCACTTAGTTTCATAGCTTGATCACTATGAAATTTATATGTAATTGAAATATTTACTACTTTTATATTCATTTTTTTCATCCCACTAGAATATAAATATTATGAGGGTAGATATTTTGTCCATTTCTTTCACTAATGTCTGGCAGATAAAGTATATCTAATAAATGTTTATGAAATAAATTTCTGGAATAGCATGAACACAATGAATGGTATTTGAATTTGAATATCAATTAAAAGTGTGCCAGATCTTGAAACCATTGTCCATTATATGGAATATTCTCACAATTATTTAATTTTATTGGATAGAACTTAATAGATGTTTCTAATTGAAAGAAAACTCAAAAACCATACACACAACCTTATTCCAAGGTCTCTGAAAGAAACCTGTGTAACCTCTGAATAACTTCACAGAAGTGGCTACTTGACAAGACAGCACATTCCATTGTTTATAAATCAATCTTTGAGCATACTAAGCTATTTTATTTTATTATTTTATTTTATTTTTTTGAGACAGAGTCTTGCTCTATCACCCAGACTGTAGTGCAGGGGCACAATCTTGGCTCACTACAGCCTCCACCTCCAGAGTTCAAGTGATTCTTCTGCCTCAGCCTCCCAAGTAGCTGGGACGCACACACCGCTACACCTGGCTAATTATTGTATTTTTGGTAGATGAGGTTTAACCATATTGGCCCGGGTTGGTCTCAAACTCCTGACCTTGTCATCCACCCACCTCAGCCTTCCACATGGGAAGAAATTTTCACATCAGCCTTCAAGAATGAAAGAGGGATGCAGCCTTGGGCTTAGCCAGGTCAAGTGCTAGAGGTAGGACTAGCATGACACTGGATTCAGAAGCATTAGATTTAGAAGCATGTAGAGCATGTTAGGAATTGGCTTCCCAGGAATTTCAAGCAAAAGCCAAGGGCCAACTTTTTGAGATATTTGGTAAAAGTGAGTGTTGTCAGACTCAAAGAAAGCATGAGAACAAACTAGAAGTGAAGGAATTCTAAATAGTTTCCTCTAGTATTTAATACCCACTATAAAATCTATTTCTACTATAAACATTTAAATACACATGTGAGCTTTGATTAACTTACAGTAAAAAGTATAGCCTCCCTGTAATTTACTATTATAGCAATATATAATGGTGAAGCCTGTTTATTCTTGATTTTAGCAGACACATACTTCTATTTTTTTTTATTATTGTTTTCTTTTCTTATTTTTTAAATTGTACTTTAGGTTCTGGGGTACATGTGCAGATCATGCAGGATTGTTGCATAGGTACACACATGGCAATGTGGTTTGCTGCCTCCATACCCCCATCACCTACATCTGGCATTTCTCCCTATGTTATCACTCCCCAACCCCCGCACACCCCCGCTGTCCCTCCCTTGGTGCCCCGCAACAGACCTCAGTGTGAGATGCTCCCGTATCTGTGTCCCTGTGTTCTCATTGTTCAACACCTACCTATGAGTGAGAACATGAACTGTTTGATTTTCTCTTCTGTGTCAGTTTGCTGAGAATGATGGTTTACAGATTCATCCATGTCCCTACAAAGGACAAGAACTCATCATTTTTTATGGTTTCATAGTATTCCATGGTGTATATGTGCCACATTTTCCTTGCCCAGTCTATCGTTGATGGGCATTTGGGTTCATTCAAGGTCTTTGCTATTGTAAACAGTGCCGCTATGAACATACGTGTGCATGTGGCTTTATAATAGAATGATTTATAATCCTTTGGATATATACCCAGTAATGGGATTGCTAGGTCAAATGGAATTTCTATTTCTAGGTCCTTGAGGAATCACCACACTGTCTTCTACAATGGTTGAACTAATTTACACTCCCACCAGCAGTGTAAAAGTGTTCCTATTTCTCCACATCCACTCCAACATCTGTTGTCTCCAGATTTTTTAATGATCACCATTCTAACTGGCATGAGGTGGTATCTCAATGTGGTTTTGATTTGCATTTTTCTAATAATCAGTGATGATGAGTATTTTTTCATATGTTTGTTGGCCTCGTATATGTCTTTTGAAAAGTGTCTGTTCATATGCTTCATCCACTTTTGGATGGATTTGTTTGTTTTTTTCTTGTAAATCTGTTGTAGTTCTTTGTAGATTCTGGATATTAGCCCTTTGTCAGATGCGTATATGGCAAAATTTTTTTCTCATTCTGTTGGTTGCCAGTTCACTCTAATGATTGTTTTTTGCTATGTAGAAGTTCTGGAGTTTAATTACATCTGATTTGTCTATTTTGGCTTTTGTTGCCAATGCTTTTGGTGCGTAGGCAAGTCATGAAGTCCTTGCCTACGCCTATGTCCCAGATGGTTTTGCCTAGGTTTTCTTCTAGGGTTTTTATGGTGTTAGGTCTTATGTTTAAGTCTTTAATCCATCTGGAGTTAATTTTAGTGTAAGCTGTAAGGAAGGGGTCCAGTTTCTGCTTTCTGCACACTGCTAGCCAGTTTTTCCAACACCATTTATTAAACAGGGAATCCTTTCCCCATTGCTAGTTTTTGTCAGGTTTGTTAAAGATCAGATGGTTGCAGATGTGTGGCATTGTTTCCAAGGCCTCTGTTCTGTTCCATTGTTCTGTATCTCTGTTTTGGTACCAGTACCATGCTGTTTTGATTACTGTAGCCTTGTAGTATAGTTTAAAATCAGGTAACGTGATGCCTCCTGCTTTGTTCTTTTTGCTTAGGATTGTCTTGGCTATGCGGGCTCTCTTTTGGTTTCATATGAAGTTTAAGGTGATTTTTTTCCAGTTCAGTGAAGTAGTTTTAGGGGGATAGCATTGATTGGTAGCTTGATGGAGATAGTGTTGTATCTATAAATTACTTTGGATCGTATGGTCGTTTTCGTAATATTGATTCTTCCTAACCATGAGTATGGAATGTTTCTCCATCTGTTTATGTCCTCTCTTAGTTCCTTGAGCAGTGGTTTGTAGTTCTCCTTGAAGAAGTCCTTTACATCCTTTGTTAATTGTATTCCTAGGTATTTATTCTCTTTGTAGCAATTGTGAATGGGAGTTCACTTATGATTGGCTCTCTATTAGTCTGTTATTGGTGTACAGAAATGCTTGTGATTTCTGCACATTGATTTTGTATCCTGAGACTTTGGTGAAGTTGCTTATCAGTTTAACAAGATTTTGGGCTGAGATGAATAGGGTCTTCTAAATATACAACCATGTCATCTACATGTAGAGGCAATTTGAATTCCTCTTTTCCTAATTGAATACCCTTTATTTATTTATTTTTCTTGCCTAATTGCTCTGGATAGAACTTCCAGTACTATACTGAAAAGGAGTGGTGAGGGAGGACATCCTTGTCTAGTGCTGGATTTCAAAGGAAATGCTTCCAGTTTTTGCCCATTCAGTATGATATTGGCTGTAGGTTTGTCATAAATAGCTTTTATTATTTTGAGATATGTTCCTTTGATACCTAGTTTACTGAGAGTTTTTAGAATAAAGGACTGTAGAATTTTGTCAAAGGCCTTCTCTGCATCTATTGAGATAATCATGTGGTTTTTGTCTTTGGTTCTGTTTATGTGGTAGATTACATTTATAGACTTGCATATGTTGAACCAGCCTAGCACCCCTGGGATGAAGCCTACTTGATCGTGATGGATAGGCTTTTTGACGTGCTGTTGCAATTGGTTTGCCAGTATTTTATTAAAGATTTTTGCATCGATGTTCATCATGGATATTCGCTTGAAGTTTTCTTTTTTTGATGAGTCTCTGTTGGGTTTTGGTATCAGGATTATGTTAATCTCATAAACTGATTTGGGAAGGATTCCCTCTTTTTGTATTGTTTGGAATAGTTTCAGAAAAAATGGTACCAGCTTCTCCTTGTATGCCTGGTAGAATTCAACTGTGAACCCATCTGGACCTGGACATTTTTTGGTTGGTAGGCTATTAATTGCTGCCTCAACTTCAGCCCCTGTTATTGGTTTTTCAATGTTTTAACTTCTTCCTGGTTTAGATTTGGGAGAGTTCAAGTGTCCAGGAATTTATCCATTTCTTCCAGGTTTACTGGTTTATGTGCATAGAGTTGTTTGTAGTAATCTTTGATGGCAGTTTGTATTTCTGTGGAATTGGTAATGATATCCCCTTTTTCATTTTTTATTGCATCTTCGATTATTCTCCTTTTTCTTTTTTATTAATCTGGCTTGCAGTCTGTCTGTTTTTTTATCTTTTCAAAAAACCAGCTCCTGGATTTATTGATTTTTTAAAGATTTTTTGTGTCTCTATCTCCTTTATTTCTGCTCTGATCTTAGTTATTTCTTGTCTTCTGCTAGCTTTTTAGTTTTTTTGATCTTGCTCCTCTAGCTCTTTCAACTTTGATGATAGGGTGTCAATTTTATATCTTTCCTTGCTTCTCTGGTGGACATTTATTGCTATAAATTTCCCTCTAGACACTGCTTAGAATGTTTCCCAGAGATTCTGGTACCTTTTGCCTTCATTCTCGTTGGTTTCAAAGAACATCTTTATTTCTACCTTCATTTCATTGTTTATCCAGTCGACATTCAGGAGCAGGTTGCTCAGTTACCATGAAGTTGTGCAGTTCTGAGTTAGTTGCTTAATTCTGAGTTCTAATTTGATTGCACTGTGGTCTGAGAGATTGTTTGTTGTGATTCCCATTCTTTTGCATTTGCTGAGTAGTGATTTATTTCCAATTATGTGATCAATTTTAGAGTAGGTGTACTGTGGTGCTGAGAAGAATGTATATTCTGTGGATTTAGGGTGGAAATTTCTGTAGATGTCTATTAGGTCCGCTTGGTCCAGGTCTGAGTTCAAGTCCTGGATATCCTTGTTAATTTTCTATCTCATTGATCTGTCTAATATTGACAGTGGAGTGTTAAAGTCTCCCATTATTATTGTGTGGGAGTTTAAGTCTCTTTGTAGGTCGTTAAGAACTTGCTTTATGTACCTGGGTGCTCCTGTGTTGAGTGCTTATTTATTTAGGATCGTTAGCTCTTCTTGATGCATTGATTTTTTACCATTATGTAATGCCCTCCTTTGTCTCTTTTGATTTTTGTTGGTTTAAAGTCTATTTTATCAGAGACTAGGATTGCAATTCCTGCTTTTTTTGCTCTCAATGTGCTTAATAAATCTTTCTCCATCCCTTTATTTTTAGTCTATGTGTGTTCTTGCATGTGAGATGAGCTTCCTGAATACAGTACAACAATGGGTCTTGCCTTTTTATCCAGTTTGCCAGTCCATGTCTTTTGATTGGGGCATTTAGCCCATTTACATTTAAGGTTAATATTGTTATGTGTGAATTTGATCCTGCCATTTTGATGTTAGCTGGATGTTTTGCCCGTTGGTTGATGCATTGTCTTCATTGTGTTGATGGTACCATTTGGTACGTTTTTGGAGTGGCTGGTATTGGTTGTTCTTCTGCTTGTTTAGTGCTTCATTCAGGAGCTCTTGTAAAGCAGGCCTGGTGGTGACGATATCTCTCAGCAGTTGCTTGTCCATAAAGGATTTTATTTATCCTTCACTTACGAAGTTTAGTTTGGCTGGATATGAAATTCTAGGTCGAAAGTTCTTTTCTTTAAGGATGTTGAATCTTGACCCCCACTCTCTTCTGGCTTGTAGGGTTTCTGCTAAGAGATCTGCTGTGAATCTGATGGGCTTCCCTTTGTGGGTAACCCGACCTTTCTCTCTGGCTGCCCTTAGCATTTTCTCCTGCATTTCAACCCTGGTGAATCTGAAGATTATGTGCCTTGTGGTTGCTCTTCTTGAGGAATATCTTTGTGGTGTTCTCTGTATTTCCTGGACATGAATATTGGCCTGCCTTGCTAGGTTGGGGAAGTTCTCCTGGCTAATATCCTGAAGAGTGTTTTCCAGCTTGGATTCTTTCTCTCTGTCACAGTCAGGTACACCTATCAAATGTAGATTAGGTCTTTTCACATAATCCCATATTTCTTGGAGGCTTTGTTCATTTCTTTTCACTCTTTTTTGTTTATTCTTGCCTTCTCATTTTATTTCATTGAGTTGATCTTCAATCTCTGGTATCCTTTGTTCTGCTTGGTTGATTCATCTACTGAAACTTGTGCATGCTTCATGAAGTTCTCAGGCTGTGTTTTTCAGCTCCATCAAGTCTTTTGTATTCTTCTCTAAGTTGTTTATTCTAGTTAGTATCTCATCTAAACTTTTTTCTAAGTTTTTAGTTTCTTTGCATTGAGTTAGCACATGTTTCTTTAGCTCTGAGAAGTTTGTTATTACCCACCTTTTGAAGCCTGTTTCTGTCAATTCATTAGACTCATTCTCCATCCAGCTTTGTTCCCTTGCTGGTGAGGAGTTGTGATCCCTTGAAGGAAGAGAGGCATTCTGGTTTTTTGATGTTTTCATCCTTTTTGCACTGGTTTCTTCCCATCTTAATGGCTTTATCTACCTGTGGTCTTTGTAGTTGGTGACTTTTGGATGGGGTCTCTGAGTGGATGTCCTTTTTATTGATGTTGAAGCTATTTCTTTCTGTTTCTCAGTTCTCCTTCTAACAGTCAGGCCCCTTTTCTGTAGGTCTGCTGAATGTCCACTCCAGACCCTGCTTACCTGGGGATCACCTGCAGGGGCTAGAGAACAGTAAGGGTTGCTGCCAGTTTCTTCTTCTGTTATCTTCATCCCAGAAGGGTACCTGCCAGATGTTGGCCTGAGCTTTCCTTTATGAGGTGTCTCTTTGGGTATATGGGGTTTGGGGAGCTGCTTGAGGAGACAGTCTGTCCCTTATAGGTGCTCAAGTGTTGTGCTGGAAGCTCTCTTGTTCCGTGCAGATCTGCTGGGCAGGTACCTTTAAGTTTGCTGCAGCAGAACTCATAACCACCTCTTTTCCCAGGTGTTCTGACCTATTAAGTTTGGCTTTATTTATAAGTTCCTGACATGCTGCTGCCTTTTTTCAGAGATGTCCTGCCCCACACAGAGTAGTCTAGTCACAGTCTGCCAGCAGAGGTGTTGCGGAGCTGCTGCAGGCTCTGCCCAGCTGCTGTGTGAACTGCCTCAGTAGTGGTAGACTGCCTCAGTAGTGGCAGATGCCCTTCCTCGCACTGAGCTGGACTGTCCTGCATCTAGCTGCTCTTGCTGCAAAACTCTCAATCCAAAGCATTTCAGATTGCTTGTTTTGTGGGGGTATAGCAGACACATGCTTCTGGTGAAAAGCTGTTAATACCGAGGGTGAAGACGATTAACTCCATTAGAAATCTCCATCAAGATTTAGTACTAAGTCAGGACTTCCTTAACCTGGCTTTGTGCAATATAGTCCATAAATATAAAATTAGTGCTTACTTTCTTCTCATTTTAAATCTAATTAGTAGAAACTATCCTCTTGCTTTGTCAATAATTGTATTTTGATGCTAGCAACCAATTTTTAAGCTATCCCTTCTAGATGTGTAAAATTCATGAACTAATTAAGGTATGCTTCCCTTTTTTTTTTCTTCCTATAAAATGGTTAAAGATTGGAATAGTGAATGGAGTGAATGCAGCCAGGTCATACTCTGAAAGACATACTATAAAATGACTATGCCAAATACTTAACTGTGTGCTCTACTTTAGTCATTTCCTTTAATTTCTACACCATAGTTAATAGATAAAAATAAAGCTCCAATAAATTAAGCAGCTGTCTAAAGGACCATTCATTTATTAAGTGATTGAAGAAGAATGAAGCCAGGCTCGAAACCAAAAAATCATACTCATTCTTCTGTATTCTGTCCTGTTCTATCCTATTCTGTTTGATTCCATTTTATTTTTGATTGTGTCAAATTGTATTTAAATTTTCTTCACTATCACATTACTGTAATTTTAAGATGTCATCGCAGACAATCATATTTCAAACTACAAGTGGTGCTTTGATCAAATCTAGATCATTTTTTAGTATAACAATGGAAAGCAAATTGGCACATTTAAGTCATTCTTTCCACTGTGTTAGCTGTCTGTCATTGTCCTAGAATTTTGATACAGAATATTCAACAAGGTAAGACTATCAAAAGTATTGATACAGTTTGTATTGATTTCTCACATATGACTGACAGAAGTTTCAAATTGCATTTTTCTTTGTTTGCCTGTTTTGATTTGGTTTGGTTTAGTTAAATTCTGGCTTATAAATCACTCAGCCTATAGACAAGTTCCTGTAAAGCCAGAGAATTTACTTTCATCATTTTTTCCTCTTACATGAAACTTTGAATATACTTGATTTACTCCATATATTTAAATATAAATGATCAACTCTTGAAATTCATTTTGTTTAATGGGAGAACAACCTATAGATTAATTCTGTTCTATGTGTCTTGTGTTAACATTGCACTATTTGTCCCAAGCAGTGGTCTATTTCTTATTTTTTTTATTGAATAAGCATAAAAAATTAACTGACATCTAAAAGTTTTACATTTAAAAGCAGCATTGAGTATCTGGATCACAAAATAAGAATTTGATTAAAGCCTTCTCTTGATACTACCCATGGAGGAAAAAATGTCTAAATTTATCTAACCACGAAACTAGGCATATTCTCTATTCCACATAGCTGTTAATTAAAACTAAATTATGTCAATTAAAAATGAAATCATGCATTTATTTTGGAGTTTAAACCTAAAATGCAAGTATATTAATGTTTTTGATTGTTTTTAAAAATGCAAAAAACATGGTAAAGAAAACATTGCTATATAGACAAGAGTTTAATAGTCAAAATCACCATTATTTACATGTAATAATAAATGCTCACCTTTCTGTGTCACTAGATATAAAAACAAAACAATTAAAGAATTCTCAATTTTATTGCTAAATTTTATTGCATGGATTAATATACTAAATAACTTATTGCTAGACTTTTGGATTGTTTTAATTTTAGGGGCATTAATAGTACATTGCAATCAAAATTCTGTTTTATAGTCCAGTCTTAATTTGATTAAAGTTTTCTAAAAATCAACTATAAAAGTATACTATCTCAGTTACAAGTCTGTACTGTTTAAGTTTTTACAAAATGTTGCTAAACTACTACTAGACATGCCATAGCAATTTATATTGCAAAGCTCGATGTATAACCATACATTTTCCTAAATTGCAGAAAAAGCATGATACTTCTATTTAAAATAATGTTTGGCTATCTATTGAGTGAAGAACAATACTGCACTTTTACTTTATTAGGCATATTTAAATCCTAATAAGACTAATCATGTTTTGCATACTTCTCTTACAGTGCCTTCTTATCGTACTTAACCAAAGTATTTCAATAACCCTAACATGCCTGGTTCTCCAGAGTTATTTCTGATAGTCAGAAAAATAAACTGGTCAGGTGTGGTGACTCATGCTTGTAATATCAGAACTTTGGAAGGCTGATGTGGGTGGATCTTTAAGCCTAGATGTTTGAGAACACGCTGGGCCACATGGTGAAACCCTGTCTCTACAAAAGATGCAAAAATGAGCTGAGTGTGGTGGTGCATGCCTGTCGTCCCAGCTACTCTTGTGGCTGAGGTGGGAGAAAACCTGAGCCTGGGGAGGTTAAGGCTGCAGCAAGCCAGGATTGGGTCACTGCACTCCAGCCTGGGCAATAGACTGAGACCCTGTCTCAAAAAAAACAAAAACAAAAAACAGAAACTGAGAGAATAATTGAGTCATAATTTCTTGAAATAGAAATAAAATGTGAAAATGTATAGTCATATCCACAATAAAATTCAAATAGAATTGATGTCTAGTGTTTTTTTGCTCTTTAACAATTCCTAAAACAAATTCTGTATTGCCAGAAATAAATTTCAAAAAGAAATATTTCAACCATGTTGTCCAACTAACATAACATTATAAAGGCACAAAATTTATTAAACAGTTCAAGATAAATAAAATTCAGATTTATGAAAAAATGTACAATAACTTAGAAAAAATATATCCTGCTCCTCTGCCTGCTTCTGAACTGTTCTGAAACTTTTCAAGTTATTGGGGCATCTTATATTCTCTCAAAATGAGGAGCAGTTACTAAGCCACATAATTTCTAAGCTCTTTCTTCTTTCCTATAAAACATTGGTTTCACACTGAACATTTACTCAAACATCTTTATTTCATCAGAAGGTTTTGTCTACACAAAATAGACCAACAACTTTTCCTGCCTTTGATAGCAAAACAGTTATAAATCTCATTTTACTACCCTACTTAAGTAAGAAATATAACTTTATTCTATTTTAACTCAATTGCTTATTGCCTTCAGATTTAAAAAAATTAATAGACGACAAAAATTGTTTTAAAAAGTAACATCATAGGATTGCAGCTGTGGCATAGCAAGAAAACAGGCCCACTCAATGTCCACTCTGAATATAGTGCTGGCCTCCATTCTAATAGCCCAAAATGAGAAATCAAAGGTTGATGGCTCTGCTGGCCAGTTGCTCAGCTACTCATTGAAGGCCATATCTGGTTTTTAGGTATCCGAAGCCACAGTAACTCTGCCAGGCAATTGGCTGTGTCATGCTCTTTGTTTGTCCCTGACCCAGGCAGTAAGTACTGTAATTTTGGTCAGCTTTATGCTTTCAGTAGAACAAAAGGGCTCTTATTCAAAATAGTCCCTGGCCACTAACCTGTTGGATCAGTCTGACTTGGTGAGACTCATCTCTCCAATCTCTGTAAATTACATATTATTTTTATCGTTCTGTCTGGGAGCTTGTAAAATTTTCTCTTCATCCTTGGCATTTTGTAGCTACAGCACGATATGACTAGATTTGTCCTTTCTTACCAAGCTGCCTGGAACTCTTCGAACATTTTCAATTTGCTAATTCTTACTTAATGCAAGTAAATTTCATGCTATCATGGTTTTTTTTTTCTTTTCTTTTTTTTTTTTTTTTTT
>PVKV010019206.1:0-10854 GCA_004027835.1 Alouatta palliata
TAGGTGATGGGGAGGAAGGCAGCAAATCACACTGCCATGTGTGTACCTATGTAACAATCTTGCATGTTCTTCACATGTACCCCCAAACCTAAAATGCAATAAAAAGTATATATATTAAAAAAAAAAAATTAGTGACATATGGGACACTATAAAGTGGTCAGATTTACATATTATTTGTATCCCAGAAGGTAATGTGAGAAAATAAAGTGTTCAAAAGCCTATTTAATGAAATAATAACATGAAAACTTCCAAAGTCTAGCAAGAGATTTAGACATCCAAATACAGGAGATATAGAGATCTTCAAATAAATACAATGCAAAGAAATCTCCACAGCACATTATAGCCAAAATATTTAAAGTCAAATGCAAAGAGAGAATTCTAAAAACAGTAAGAGGAAAGCATCTAGTCACCTACTGTTAACTGCCATTAGAATAATGGTGGACTTCTTAGAAGAAACTGTATAGGCTAGGAGAGTATGGGATGATACATTCTAAATGCTGAAAACAAGAATTGGCCTCTAAGTACACTATATCCACCAAAATTAGCCTTCATAAATTAAGGAGAAATAAATTATTTTCCAGACAAAGCACAAGGGAATTTATTAACATTATATCAGCCCTACGAAAATGGTAAAGGGATAAATAAACCTGGAACTGAAAAAACTACAGGCACCATCATGAAAGCACATGAAAATACAAAACCCTTTAAACCAAGTATACAAATAAGGAAAAGACTCAAATAGTACTGCTATGGAAAACAACCAAAACAAGACCAAATGATAAGAGAAAAAGAAATGAACAAAGAATATACAAAACAACTAGAAAACAATTAACAATGAGATAGAAACATAATCTTGCATATTAATAACTTTCTCAAATTTAATAAATTAAATTACGCAATTAAAAGATACAGATTATCTGAATAGATTAAAGAAACATAATTCAGCTATATAATGCCTAGAGAAAAACACATTTTATCTGCAAAGACAGACTTCAACTATAAATAAATGTATGAAAAAAGTATTTCACACCAATAGAAAACAAAAATAAGCAGGAGTAGTTAATGTTTATCAGATAAAACAGGCATTAACCCAAAAATGCTTAAAAAAATACAAAGAAGTCATCATATACCAATAGAAGAATCAATACAGCAAGATCATACAACAATTCTAAATGTATATACACCCAACACTGGAGCACTCAGATTTATAAAGCAAATATTACTAGATCTAAAGAGAGAGATAGATTCCAACATAATAATAGTGGGATATTATAACATCGTACTCTCAGCATAAAGATCATCTAGTCAGAAAATCGACAAAGAATATCTTGGGCTTAAACTGGACTTTGGACCAGATTGACCTAATAGGTATTTACAACATAGTTGATCCATAACTGCAGAATATATATTGTCATCAGCACAAAAAAAATCCTCCAGGATAGACCGTATATTGGCCACAAAATAAGTCTCAGCAAATTTAACAAAAATGAAAATCACATCAAGAATGTTCTCAGACCACAATGGAATGAAACTAGAAATCAATAGTAGAAATAAACAGAACTTTGAAAACTATGCAAATACATGGCAATTAAACAATATGGTCCTGAACAACCTTTGCATCAGGGAAGAAATTAACATGAAAATGAAAAAAAAAATTAAGGAAGTGAAAATAAAAACATAACACACCAAAATCTGTAAGATATAGCAAAAGGAGTATTTACAGGAAAGTTCATAGTGAGAAATGCTATAATTAAAAAAAAAAAAAGATTTCAAATAAACAATATAATGGTACACCTCAAGAAACTAGAGAAGCAAGAACAAACCAAGCCCAAATTACCAAAAGACAAGAAATAATAAAGATGAAAACAGAACTAAATGAAAGAGACTTCAAAAAAAATTAAAAAAGATAAATAAAACAAAAAGTTGGTTTTATGAAAAGATAAACAAAATTGTTAAGCTGCTAGCCACACTAACCTAAAAAGAAGCGTAAACATCAAATAAACAAAATCATAAATGAAAAAACAAACATTACAACTGATACCAGAGAAATACAAAAGATCATCAGTAACTGTTATGAACAATTATATGCTAACAAACTGGAAACCCTAGAGGAAATGAATACATTCTTGGAAATCTGCAGTCTACCAAGATTGAATCAGAAGGAAAAAGAAAAACATGAACAAACCAACAATGAGTAAGATAATTAAATGATTAGTAAAAAGTCTCCCAACAAAATTCAAGACCAGATGAAATCATTGTTGAATTCTACCAACTATATAAAGAATAACTAACACCAACGATCTTGAAATAATTCCAAAGTATTGAAGGTGAGAGAATTTCCCACATTTTATGAAGCAAGCATTACAATAACACAAAATGAAAATTAACAAAAAAATAAAAAATATAGGCCATTATTGCTGATGAACATAGACACAAAAATCCTCAAAAAGAAAAATACTAGTAAACTAAATCCAACAGCACATCTGATAATAATACACCATGAACAAGTGGGATTTATTACAAGGAATGCAAGGATGTCTCAACATTCTTGAATCAATAAACATGATATATCACAACCACAGAATTAAAGACAAAACTCATATGATCAACTCAATAGATACAGGAAAAGCATTTGATAATATTCAACATCCCTTCAGGATGAAAATTCTCAACTAACTAAACAGAGAAGACATGTACCTCATATACTTTGAATAACTGTCCCTGGCCAAATAGCGTATTGAATTGTAATTCCCAATGCTGGAGGTAGGGCATGGTGGGAAGTGTTTAGATTATGAGAGCAGATAACTCATGAATGGCATAGGCCATCCCCTTGGTAATAAGTGAGTTCACATGTGATCTGGTTTTTTTAAAGTATATGGCACCTCCACCCCTCACCCTCTCTCTCTTGCTCCTATTCTGCCATGTGAGATGCTTGCTTTCCCTTTGTCTTCAGCCATAATTGTAAGCTTCCTGAGGCCTCCTCAGATGCTGAGCAGATCACCCACCATGCTTCTTCGAAGGCCTGAAGAACCATGAGCCAATTAAATCTCTTTTCTCTATAAATAACCCAGTCTCAGGTATTTCTTTTTAGTATTTCAAGAAGGGCCTAATATAGTACTTCAAAATAATAAAGGTCATGCATGACAAACCCACAGCTAACATCATACTGAATGAAAAAATTAGAAAGACCTTTCTGGAAAAACTGAAACAAAACAAGGATTACTTTCACTACTTCTATTCAACATAGTACTGGAAGTCCTAGCAAGAGCAATCAGAAAGAAGATAGAAATAAAATGCATCCAGATTGAAAAAGAGGAAGTCAAATCCTCCCTCTGCAAACAACATGATCTTATGTATTAAAAAACCATTAGACTCCACCCAAAATACTACTAACCAATCAAATTCAGGAAATTTTCAATATACAAAACTACACATAAAAAATATCACTTCTATATAACAACAATGAAATTGCAAACAAAAAAGCAAGAAAGCAATCTCATTTACAATAGCTATGAGAAAAATAAAACACCTAGAAATAAATTTAATCAAGGAGGTGAAAGTTTTCTACAAGGAAGCCAAACTAGAAAACACTGATGAATGAAATTGAAGAGGACACAAACAAGTGGAAAGACTTGGATTATGGATCAGAAGAATCAATGGTGTTAAAATAACAATACTGTCCAATGCAATCCCCAGATTTAATGCAATCCCCAGATTTAATGCAAGCCCTAACAAATTATCAACATATTTTTTCATGAAGATAGAAAAATATCAAACTTAAATTCATTTGGGACCCTCAAAAACAAACAAACAAAACACCAGAATACCCACAGTAATCCTAAGCAAAAACAACAAAACTGAAGGCATTGCACTAGCTGACTTCAGAATATATTACAAGACTATAGTAATAAAAACAGCATGGTATTAGTATAAAAATAGACACATGGATCAATGAAACAGAATAGAGAGCACCAAAATAAATCTGCATATTTACTCCCTACTGATGTTTGTCAATGCTTCAAAGAACATATATTGTGGAAAAGACATCCTTTGTAACAAAAGATGCTGGAAGGCAGAAGAATGAAATTAGAACTTTTTCACCATATACAAAAATCAACTCAAGATGGATTAAAAACTTAAATGTAAGTCCCCAGACTATAAAACTACTAGAAGAAAACATAGGAAAGCCCTTCAGGACATTAGTCTAGTCACAGATTTTATGGACAATCCCTCAAAAGCACAGAATAAAGAGAAAAATAGGGAGACGAGACTATTAAACTAAAAAGCTCCTGCAAATAAAGGAAACTATTAACAGAGTGAAGAGACAATCTCTTACCTGGGGAAAATATTTGTAAACTACTCATCTGACAAGAGATTAATATCCAGAACATAGAAATAACTCAAACAAGTTAACAGTTTTAAATAATAATAATAATCAAATTAAAAAATTAGCAAAGGACATGAATAGACATTTTGCAGAAGACACATAAATGGTGAAAAAATTTACAACATTGCTAATCATCAGGGAAATGCAAATCAAAACAAAAATGATACCTTACCCCACTTAGGGTGGCTACTATTAAAAAGACAAAAAATAACAGATGCTGGCAAGGATATGGCCAAATGATAACTCTTACATACTGTTGGTGGGAATAAAACAACAATTGAAAACAGTATGGAGATGTCTCTAAAAACTAAAAATAGAACTACCATATGATACAATAATCTCACTACTGATCATTTATCCAAAGGAAAATAAATCAATATATCAAAGAGATACATACATTCACATATTTATTGTAGCACTATTCACAGTAGCAAAGATATGGAAACAACCTATGTGTCTTTCAATGAGTAAAGATAATATGATAAAATAGATAAAGATAATTTGGTATATTTACATAATAGAATACTATTAACCCAGAAAAATATGACATTATGTCATTTGCAGCAACATGAATGGAACTAGAGGTTAAGCAAAATAAAGCAGTCATGAAAAGACAAATACATATAGTCACTCATATGTGGGAGCTAAAAAAACTTGATCTCAAGGACATAGAGAATATAATGATAGATAACAGACTGGGGACAGTGGATAGGTGGAAGGAGTGGATGAAGAAAGGTTGGTTAATAGGTACTAACATACAGTTAAATAAAAGAAATAAGTTCTAATGTTTTAATGCAGACTAGAATGACTACACTAAGTGAAAATATTTTGTATATTTCGAAGTAATGAGAAGAGAGGACTCGAAATTATATTAGCTTATATTAGCACATAGAAATTATAGGGTGTTTTTGTCCACCATGATGGCAAATTAGAGATTTTAAGTGTGCCTCAGCCACTTGAAAAGGGCAAAATAGTGCATAAAGATGAACTCTGTGAACTTTAATTCAAGAACGAAAATGATAAATCACTGGAATAGCAAAGGATACCCCAGATCCTGGAAAGGAGAAGGTGGGCAAACAGTCCCCATGACAGCATCCTGCTGACAAAAGTAAGTGAACCCCTGCTACACAACAATGGCAGAGAGTTTCCTTCTGTGATTCACTGTTCCACTGGGCAACTGCGCAACTCAGACCTAAGGATAGCACTTTATTTCTCCCAATCCCTGAAACTAACTTGGAGAGAGGACAGAAAGCACGCAGAGAGAGAACGACACTGAGAAAGACTTTAGGCATTTTCTCAGACCTGGGAATGGGAGCAGGATGCCATTTTTAATCTGGGCTCATACAAAATTCATTATTCTTTGGTTATCTTGTAGCACTGCTGTGCAGGAATTTTATCCTTGAACCAGAGTTTGGAGCAACTCTGGTTGCTCGGAAGTGGGATAGGAGTCTCCACAGCCTGAATTTAGTAGCAAATGTGGACAGACACCCAGCATTAGCCACTAGAATTGTTCTCTGCCTCAAAGCAGGTCTGGGGAAATAGGACAGCTGCTGCAACTGCCATTTTCCCTGGGTGACGAGACTTGTAGCCAGGGCCAGCTTGATAACCTGTGCATGCCATTTCTAGGTAACTCAACCTGCTCCCCTGAGCTCGTGGTGCAGCCAGGCTCTCTTTACTCTACAGCCAGGCTGATCTCCAGGCAGTTGGAGCACTTGTTTGTCTGGATCAGCAGCCTAAGCCACCATACCCTTCCTGTGCATAGATTGTGATACAGTAGGGCCCTCTGTTCTACACCCAGGCAGATCTTCAGGCATTGATAACACCAACAGCTTGGATCAGCAACATGAGCCAGTCTGTCTTTTCTAGGCATAGATCATGGTGTAGCAGGGCCCTCTACATATCATACCCAGGCAAATCTGTAGGCATCTGGAGCACTTACTCTCCTAAATCAACACTGTAGGTCACTCCTCATTCCCATGCAGAGAATTTGAAATTGTGGAGATTTTCCAGCTCTATGCCTAGACACACCTCTGGGAACTGAATGCCCACTTCACAACAGTGCTTGTGCCTACCACTGGGGAATGTGCTTGTGCCTACCATTGGGAACCTGTAAGTGGACTTGCCCAGTCTGGCCCCACCCATTTTAGTTCCTTTTCTGTGGCTAACAAGAAACTTCTGAGCAGAAGTTTCTCTTCTTTTTCAAGCCAGAAGAGATTGATGGCCTTATTTTTAACATTCATAAACAAAAGAAATTCCACCCAAGACTTTCGTGTCCCATGAAACTTCACTTTCTTCATGAGTAAAGAAGAAATGAAATCTTTTCCAGACAAACAGACACTAAGGAAATTCTTTACCACTAGACCAGCCACATAAGAGCACCTTAGGGAGATCTAAACAGGAAGATGAAAGAATACCTCTTATAGCAAAAACATATTTATGTACATAGTCCACAGATCCTATAAAGCAACTACAGGATAGAAACTACAAAGCCAAGGAGCTGAACAAGATGGCCAACTAGAAGCAGCTAGTGTGAACCACTCTCATGGAGAGGAATGGAAGCACCGAGTAAATACATCATTTTCAACTAAAACATCCATGTACCTGCACTAGGATGAATCCAGGAAACAACCCGAGTCAGGGAGAATGAAGAAAAGCAAACCAGGACAATGTCCTACCCAGGAGCAATATGGAGCCAGGGCTACCACCCCAACCCAGGGAAGCAGTGAGTGAATGAACAACATGGGGAAATCATGCTCCTCCCACAGGTCTTTGCAAGCCCTGGATCAGAAGATCCCGTTGTGATCTCACTCCACCAGGGTCTTCAGTATGACACACACAGGAGCCTTGCAGAGCAGCCACTCGGGCACACTCAGAGGCTTAGGTATCTAGGATTTCTGCGCTTCTTGTAAAAGCAGTTGCAACTCTGGCAAAGTGGGAGGCTAGAACTCCATACATACCCAGAAGAAAGGGGCTGAATCCAGAGACCTGCTTCTATGGCACCCAACAGGCTAAGACCCACTGTCTTAGAACTCCAATCAGCCACCAGCAGCAGCATTACACCTCCCTCAGACAGAGCTTCCAGTGGGAGGGGTGGGCCACTATCTTTGCTGTTTTTACAGCGTCAGCCACTGTTTCCTTAAGGCTTAGTGAGTTAGAAGCAGTTAGAGTCTGGGGCAGTCTCCCAGCACAGTCCAGCAACTCTATGAAGAACATTTCAGACTGCTTACTTACGCATGCTTCTGTTTTGCTTCACTGGGCAGAAACTTCAGACCAGGGTCTCCAGTAATCCCCTCTAGTATTTTCCCACCCACAGAGATTTCAAACTTTTGTACAATGGAACTCTCAGGGAGAGGGGCAGGACAAACAAACATCTTTGTTGTTTGGGTGACTTAGCATTCAAGCCTTTGCGGTTTAGAGAGAGGCAACCAGAAAGTTGAAGGAACCCTCAGCGCAGCACAGCTGCTCTATGAAAACGTGGCCTGGCTTCATTTTTAAAGGAGTCCCAGATCCTGTTCCTCCTCAATGGCCGGATCTCCCACCTTAGGTCTCCAGCCACCTCCTACAGGTGCATTTGAGCCAGTAACAGGTCCATACCTCCCTGGGATGGAGCTCCTAAACGGAGGGCAGGTCACCATCTTTACTGTCTTGCAGCCTTCAGTGTTGGTATCTTCAGGTACCGAAAAATCCAAGATGACCAGGGACTAGAGAAGACCCCCAACATACTGCAGAAGCTCTATGAAAAAATGGCCAAACTATGTGGAAGCCATTCCTACATCTCCTCATCAGGCAGGACCTCCAGGCCTAGGCCTCTAGCCACACCCTGCCAGAGCTATTGAGCCAGTAGTAGCTATGCTGCTTGCTGGAGAAAGCTCCCAGCAGTGGGTGGAGGGAAGAGTTGCCACCTTTGCTGTCTTACAGCCCTAGCCCTTGCTGTCTCAAGGCTCAGGAGAATCTATGGGGACCAGAGGGTAGTCCATACCCCAGCACAGAGAAACCACCTCACAGAGAAGCGGCCAGACTCTTCTCCACACAGACCCTGGTCTCAACTGCTCCTGACTGGTCAGGGCTGCCTGACCTTGGACTCCAGCACAACCACCCTGCCCTTGCCTGATCATCACTGTCAGAGGCAGTCCAGCATTCCTCCAAGGAGGAAATCACAGAGTCAACCCACGACCTCTCTGCTACTGCAATTGCAGTGGTACAGCCTTAACAGCCCTCAGACCGGGAAGGAACAAAGGGCCTAGCCATATAACTGGCAACTCCAGCATATGCAGCCACCACATGGAGAGTAGTCCAGCTGCTCTTCCCTGATAACCCCATCCCCACTTTTCACCAGGTAATGCCCCCAGCTCAGGAACACAGAATAGTCATTACAGCCATGGCTGAGTGTCCCCTCTAGCAGTGGCCTGGATTTTCCCCAGTGAGAGGCTCCCAGAGGCATACAACAACTCCTCTGCCACTGCCATAATAACAGTTCTATCCACACTGCCCTTGGTCTGGGGAATAAACAAAGAGCCTAAACACTATACCCAAGCTTAAGGCATGTTACAGTCAGCATATGAGAGGAGACCCATTTTCTCCTCCCTGTGAGCTTTCCTTCCCCTGCTCCCCAACAAACAAAACTCCAAGCTCATGCTAATAGTGCAGTCACTCATCTAACTGACTGAACTCTCTCAGTAACAGTGGCTCCACGTTTCTAGGAGGTAAAGCTTCCAGGGGCAACTGAAAGCCTCTATGCAACTTCTCTGCAGTGGAACTACCCTTGCTACCCTTGGACTAATGAAGGGGCAAAGACCATAAGCTTCTTATCTACACCTCCAACAAATGCAGTCAATCCAAGGAGAGGAGGCTAGTCTGTCTCCCACAGATCCTAACCACCCATCCTGCTCACCAGACAAGAAACCTCTGGCTTGTACCCACAACACAGGCCCTCCATCTTGGGTTGACTGCATTGAGTGACTGCTGACTTCCCTCTTGATGGAGCAGAGTCCCCAGGAAACAATCCAAAGACCCTTGGCCACACCACTACTAAGGTCCCTTCCTCCACTGCCTCCAACTTGGGGAGGACCATAAACACGGAGATCACCCCAGAGTGGCAATGGGCAGCCTAGGAGTGTCAGGTCACGATCTAGAGCCAGGACTCAAGTGGGAGAGGAGCCCACACTTTCAGAGCATTAAAAAGGAGTACAGCTGCAACTGTGAAAAAATATAGGGGAGCAACATCGAGAAGCAAGAGCCTAGCAACTGATCAGTATGCCTAAGTGCCACCTACAAGATCACATCCCAAAATTTAAAAACTAAAAGTTCCTTGCTAACGCATACCACTGTGAAACCAAAGACAATAATTCAACTGCAACCAAAAGCCCAGAACAAATTCTTGACCCTGTGAAAACATCTGGAAAATAAGTCTATTGGCTCAATCTGCATTGCAGTTAAAGGAACACCTGCATGCAGAGATGAGAAAGAACCAATGCAGGAACTCTGGTAACTCAGATGGCCAGAATGTCATATGTTCTCCAAATGATCATACGAGTTCTCCAACAGGAGTTCATAAGCAAGCTGAGCTGGCTGAAATGACAGAAATAGAAATCAGAATACGGGTAGAAATGAAGATCATCAACATTCAGGAAGATGGCAAAACCTAATCCAAGGAAACTAAGAATGACAATGATACAGGAGCTGAAGGACAGAATAGCCAGTATAAAAAAGAACCAAACCGATTTGACAGAGCTGAAAACACAATACAAGAATCTCAGACTGTCATCACAAATATTAACATCAGAATAGACCAAGCTGATGAAAAGAAACTCAGAACTTGAAGACTGACTCTCTGAAATAAGATAGTCAGAAAAAAATTTTAAAAAATAGAATCAGAAGGAATGAACAAAACCTCTAAGAAATATAAGATTAGGTAAAGAGGCCAAATCTACAAATCACTGGCAAACCTGAAAGGGAAGAAGAGAAAGCAAACAACTTGGAAAACATATTTTAGGATATTATTTAGGAAAACTTCCTCAACCTTCCTAGAAAGGCCAACAGTCAATACAGGAAATACAGAAAACCTCCATAAGATTCTACAAAAGAAGATAATCACCAAAATGCATAATCATCAGATTTTCTAAGGTCAAATTTTAAAAAAGAACATTAAAGGCAGCAAGAGAGAAAGGCAGGTTGCCTACAAAGGAAAACACATTAGGCTGAATCTCTCAGCTAAAATTTTGCAAGCCAGAAAAGACTAGGGGGCATGAGTTTAATATTCTTAAAGAAAAAAAAAAATCTTCAACTATAAATTTCACATCCAGCCAAACTAAGATTCCTAAGTAAAGGAGAAAAAAGATTATTTTCAGATAAGCAAATGTTGAGGAAATTTGTTACCACCAGACCTGCCTTACGAGAGATCTTGAAAGAAGCAATAAATATAGAAAAGAAAGACTGAAAGATTCTCCCCGGGGCCTGAAAGCTTGAAG
>PVKV010019206.1:10954-42918 GCA_004027835.1 Alouatta palliata
AGTTTGCATCCTTTGTAGGGACATGGATGAACCTGGAAGCCATCATTCTCAGCAAACTGACACAGGAACAGAAAACCAAACACCGCATATTCTCACTCATAGACGGGTGTTGAACAATGAGAACACATGGACACAGGGAGGGGAGCATCTCACACTGGGGTCTGTCAGGGGGAAAAAGGGGAGGGACAGCAGGGGGTGGCGAGTTGGGGAGGGATAGCATGGGGAGAAATAACGGATACAGGTGATGGGGAGGAAGGCAGCAAATCACACTGCCATGTGTGTACCTATGTAACAATCTTGTATGTTCTTCACATGTACCCCCAAACCTAAAATGCAATAAAAAGTATATATATTAAAAAATAAATAAATTAATTAAAAAAAAAAAAAAAGAAAAGAAAAGAAAGACTGAAAGATTCTCCCCGGGGCCTGAAAGCTTGAAGGAATGAATAACTCCTCCCTATCAGGTCCAGTCCCAAGGCACAAGGCTACTTCCGCCAGCAGCCTGCGTTAGCAAGTCAGCCGAAGCCAGAAGAGAGCTGGTCGGAAGGCGAGTACCCCTTGAAGACACAGAGGCCATCCAGGTACCACGGAGCAGTTACATCAGATTGGGACACTTCCTGATTACAGGAGAATATAAAACCTCTGCCTCATCCTCACTTTGGGTTGACGTTATTTTAGGCCTCAGTGCATCTGCACCCACGCACTCCTTAAAACAGCATGTTCCTCAACACAGCCTTGTGTTTGTTGGTGTGCTCTTGGGATTTGAACTGATAATAGAGCCTTGCAAAAACAATGTAATTGCTTAACAGTACATATACGCTAAGCAATGATGCTAGTTTACTAAATTTATAACAATTCTTGGTTTGTTTATAGTCAAAAACAGAGTAACTTTTGCAGAAACTTTGTTTATTCATTTAGTTATATTAGATAAGCATTCTTCTTTGACTATTGGGTATATTGGGGACTGAGAAGTTTTTTAGACCTCATTTCTTTGGTGTTCTTCTTAGTCATAAGCATAGGGTTCAAGTTTAAAGTTTAAAGAAGCATCATTTAATCCAGGAACTCAAGATAGCAGTATCCCATCACTTTTGCTCCATTCTCAAGGGCTGCCTAATTGACAAGAAAGCTAAGCCCTCACTTCATTTGTTCCATCTTTGCTCTAGGTTACATTGTTAACCCCCAAGTAATGAATTTATGCGTTTATCAAGGATTATGTACACAATTTAACAGACTTAACATAATATTTCAATAAAATTATATTTTAAAAATATTTTTTGTTTAGTTCCTTTATATATAAAGACTCACTGAACAAACTGAAACTTTTAAGAGTTGTAACATTCTTAGCAACTCTTTCTTGGTAACACTAGATTTTAAATAGAATAATTAAATTCAATATATCTTAAGAGTTATTTCCTTACTAATGTTTTGTTAATTCTGAGGTCAAATGTAAAACTGTGTCCTATAATCTTTTAATTTATAATGTCTGTATTTCTACACCCTTCACACTCACATACTTAGGAGTTGGGTCTAGTTTTAAAATCATATTGGTAGACTCTAATTTTGTATGATTATGCTTTTCTGTTAGTTAATGTAAATCCCAGTTATACAAATCATCAACTAAACAATTAAATGGAGAAAAACATAGGAACTTGATTATAAAATAGCTAAAAACTCACTGACTTCACCGAACTAGCATTTTCATTATCTTGACATCTCAAAATCCCTCAGTGTTTATGTTGAAACTAACAAAATATAAAGGAAATAAAGAATTGCAGGTTTTGTTACATATTTTTCCTAATGAACTGATTCTCATTTTGCTTGTCCTTGTTTATTTTAGGTTTTAAAAACATGATCTAATGCTCATTTTTGTGATGCCTTTTTTAAAGTACGCAATGCTTTATATAACACCTTTTGCCTCATTTTTCTTTTTTCTTTATCTGTCATCTTTTTTTTCTCAGGCATACTTTGCCCCACTTATTTGGTCCCATTGCTTTATTGAAAATGAAAATCAGAAGTTGTTGATTTTATGTGCAGCATTATAAAACGCTAAGCTTTTCTGAATCTCATTTGGATTATTTTTGAATCTTGATTGCTAAGAGACTTAAAAATGTAATATCCGTGGCATTTCTAAATACTTGTATCAGAGTTTACACAGTTCGAGTAAAGTCAAGAATTCTAGAATTACTTGATGAATTTATAAATGTATTCACAATCAAGTCAAATAAGAGAAAATAATACTTGTCATTATTTGAAATAATTTTGAATAATATATTTTTATATAAGCAATTAACTTCACATACGGTATAGTCTAGGTCATTTTGTTCTGAAAATACTCAATTATATTTATCATGGGCAGTGTTAAAAAGCACTTGATTAAGAGGAAAAGATCTTAAAACAGAAGCTGTCACATATGTTAGGAGGTGATCCTCTTTGGCCACAAGCTCCTCAGGATAATGTTTTTTTTTTTTTTTAATCAGTTTATTTAGAATTTATAAGAGTGATCAGTAAAATAGTGAAATCCCAGGATACAATCGTTCCATGAAATCCTTTCCAAATATCTACCTTTCCTGTGAAGAAAGCAATAACATACCTTAGGTATGTTGATTTGAACAATCGGACTGGGGCAGGCCCACAAAAGGGGCATATTTTTGCTAATTTTAGTATTTCTATAAATATAGACAGGTTGAGAACTTCTCAAAGCTAAATTTCCTAAAGCATAATCATGAATTTGCTCTGACATATGAATAACAATATAGAAGAATCCTGGAATCTTTATGTTAGAAGGAACTTTTACAGCTTATATAATTCCAAACTTTATTTTTAGGATAAATACGATAGTTAATTTTATGTGTCAGTTTGATTAGGCTACGGGACACCCATATACCTAACAGAACATTGTTTCTGTGTATATGTGTAGGGATGTTGTAGGGTCTTCCCAAAAGTGATTAGTATTTGAATTTAGTATTTGAATTTGTGTCTGAGTAAAGAACATCATCCTCATCAATGCAGATAGGGGCATCATCCATCCTTTGATGGCTTAAATAGAACAAAAAGGCATCTATTGCATCTATTGAGCTGGGTCATCTATCCTATCCTGCCCTTGGACATCAGTGATCCTGGTTCTCAGGGTTTAGACTCAGACTGTAGCCACATTCCCCCAATACTCCTGGATAAAGGACCTTGGACATAGACGACAATGATAAATTGGCTTTCTTGGGCCTCTAGTTTCCAGATAGAATATCATGGAACTTTTCGGCCTCAGTCATCACATAAGCCAACCCACATCATAAATTTATTTATATCTTTCCATCAATCCTATTGGCTCTGTTTCTCTGTAGAACTCTGGCTTATAAAATAAGGAAGTGAAACCAGAAAACAACTATTAACAGAGCTCAAACAATTACCCAAATTCCTAATTTCCTAATGTATTTTTCCAACAGTATTTATATCATTATATTTTAAAATATATTTTAATTAATAATTGCATATATAAATTCTTCCTTTTGTTTTTTCATTGGATATGCTTATATGATCCTTTCTTAGTACACAATTGTCACCACCAGATCCTGCATTTTAAGAACATACTTTGCAAAGAGAATCAATAACTTGAGTTTTGAACAATGCTAATTGCTGAATCAGTCAACAGTGAATGAAGGTATGTAAGAGAAATACATAAAAAAGAAATAATGTGATAATTTTATGCTATTCAAACCTATGTAATCTGTGTCCTAAATATGTGTTAACTTTTCTAAACACGGATTAACTTTTCCTTACTTGTTTAGAGATAATTTATGTTAGATTTTATCTCTTGAAGAATTGACAATTTTTTTGTATTTTTAAAAAAATTTCAATGTACAATAATAATGAGAAGTCAAGTAATAGGTCCCTAGAATTAATAAGAACCATTTCACATATTGTAGCATCTTGTTAATATTTATATTTCTACCCTTTTGATGAAATTCAAGTGCATAAAATCTTTGCTTGGCAGTCATTTGTATTTGATTGAAATGTGAAATATGCAGATTGAGAAAAGGTTGAATTAGGAAATACATTTATCACATTTTCACTTCAGCATGACAATAAATCTCTCCATTAGATGAAACCAGCCATGTAACTGCTTCCTTTAGGTGGAAAGATATCATAAAACTTAATCTATTTTGTGAAACTTTCCTGCATGAGACTAAAGTATGCAACAAACCAAAATCAACAAAATGCCTGAACATCACCCATTCAAGCTCAGTCACAAAGAAAACATTGCACACTATTACAATTTCTACATACATAGCATATTTCCATGGCATATCTCCATTTCTTAGGGAGCTAATTTTTCCATTTCTCTTCACTGTAGCCAGGCACAATTGGTAGCAATATATTCTTAGCCACTTACTTTGACAAGGGAGAAACTAATGAATAAAAAGGTTGACTGGTTTATTGAAGGTCACTTTAGCAGAACTTCAGCCAAAAAAAGGACTGCACTTTTTCCCTCCTACCTTAGGCAGTAGCTTGAAATTTGATTCGGGTGTATATACTTCCTATGAAAGCTCAGATCACAAAAACATTTTAGCTTAAAGTGCTGCAAGATATGCTTTCAGCTTAAGTTTCTCATCCAGAGAAATCAAATGGGGAAAAGGAAGAATAATCCCAGGGACAAGATGGAAGACCCCTAGCAGTTGCCATCTTGGCCAAATCACAAGTCAGGTATTAAAAATCAAGATTTATACCCACAATACCTTCCAATAGCATTCCTGAAATACTATAAACATTTCTATTAATATGACAATCAGAACAAAGTTGACCAGTATTAGGATCAAAATTAAAACTCTGGTTTATTTTACTCCAAGATCCTTTTTCCAGTAATTAGACTCAATACACCTGGGGACTTTTGGAGACTAAATAAAACCTTCCTCAGGTAAGTTCATATAAGGAGCCACTTTAAATCAAGTTTGCATGTCTGCTTGAGAGTTTCTTCTTCCAAGCATCTGCAGTTCTTTTCCTGAGGGCTTTTTCTTACTAGGGCTCTTTCTTACTTCGGGCCTCAAACAGGGAAGTGGCAGGATGTTAACGTACTGGAGCTCAGCCCAAAGGTAGATGGTGAATAAGTATCCTACCTTTCTTGCTGTTCCAGAGGGAATAGACAATTATCTGTAGTTCTGTGAAAATTAATCCTGCATTTGGAGGCTCTTACAGGGATGGCAGTCAATATGTAGATGTAACAATACCAGGCCAGAAGTATTGTGTAAGCCAATAGTTTGATAGCAATCATATTCATGACACTTTAAGGATTTATGCTATAAGAAACTTTATTGAAAAGATGATAATACAAAGACTGGTCACTGTACAATGTTGGATGTGAGGTTGTAAGCCATTTTAGGTCAAAGAAAAGAATAAGGTAGACTTTATTCTGAGACTAGACTTTATTCTGAGACTAGACTTTATTCTGAGACATTATTCTGAGACTAGAATAATCACTTTCTTGAGAACAATTATCTGATTGGAGACAAAAAGGTATAATGGGAAATAATAAGAGACAAGGTTGAATAGATAAGGAGTCAGGGAATCAAATGTTAAAGATTTTGCTTTTGATTTAATAATTCTTACATAACAACTATAGGTTCTTGGCCATCTTTTAAGATCAATCTAACACCTTCTTTAGAGAGAGAGGAACCAAATAACCTATTAAATATATTTTCAGGCATTTACTGTGGTATTTTAATAAAGTATCAGAAATATAACAAAATTTAAAAATCTGCCTATATAGTGACTTACTGATTTTCTGTAAATATTACCACTCTAAGAAATAAGAACATTTATCTTAGTATCACATGAGGAAGATTTAAGGTAGCCATAGAAACTGGGTTTATCCTAGAGCAACAATATTACACTGATTTGATAGATGGATACATTCTGTTGAATAAATGATTGACCCTCAAGGAAGATCTCAATGTGTAAGAAGGTGAACTCAAAAAACCCCACAAAGTGGGGCGTGGTGGCTCACATCTGTAATCCCAGCACTTTGGGAGGCCAAGGCAGGTGGATCACCTGAGATCAGGAGTTTGAGACCAGCCTGGCAAACATGGTGAAACCCTGACTCTGTCAAAATACAAAAATTAGCTGGGCATGACAGTGGGCATCTATAATCTCAGCTACTTGGGAGGTTGAGGCAGGAAAATCCCTTGAACCTGGGAGGTGGAGGTTGCAGGTTATTCTTCTGCCCATAATGCCAGCAGTGACAGGTTTATTTGTTTCTGGAAGTCATTAGGCTTGAAGGTCATTTTAAATGAGAGATAAAACCAAGGGTTTGTGAAGCTTTATTATTTAAAACAAATCCAATATATATATAGATGTTTATGGAAAAGGATTTTTTAAAATTATTTTTATTTTTAGATTTCATTTAAATTAATGAATAAAATTGCATTTATCATGTACAACATGTCTGAAATATATATGCACTGTAGAATGGTTAAATCTTTCTAATAAACATGACATATCTCAAAGCTATCATTTTTTGTAGTGAGAACACTTAAAATCTGCTCTCCTAATATTTGTCAAGAAAGCAATCTCTTGTTATCACCTATAGTCACTGTGTTGTACAACAGATCTCTTGAACTTATTCTATCCAGCTGAAATTTGGTATCCTTTGATCAGCATCTCTTCAGTCCCCCTACTTTAGCCTCTTGTAACCATTATTATACTCTATACTTCTCTGAGTTCCATTCTTTAGATTCCATATCAGTGAGATCATGTGGTATTTGTCTTTCTTTGACTGGCTTATTTCATTTAATGTAATGTCCTCCAGGTTCATCCATGCTGTCTCAAATGACAGCAGTTCCTTTTTCTTTGTGGCTAAGCATTCCGTTGTTTATTTATACTACATATTCTTTATCCATTCATCCATTATTAGACAATTTGGTTGCTTCCATATCTTGACTATTCATTCATACAACAGTGACTATGGAAGTCCAGATATCCCTTTGAGGTACTGATTTACCTTTTCTTTGTTGTTGTCGATATATATGAAGTACTGAGATTGCCAATCAGTTGGTAGTTCTATTTTAAATTTTCGTAGGAACTTCCATATATTTTTCCATTATGGCGCTACATTCCTAGCAACAGTGTACATAAGTATTCCCTTTTTTCTGCATCCCCATCAGCATTTCTCTTTTGTGGTTTTAATAATAGCTATTTTGATAGGTGTGAATTAATGTGTCATTGTAGTTTTAATTTGTAATTCCCTGATGATTGGTGAAATTGTGCATTTTTTCATCAACCTGTTGGCCATTGGTGTGTCTTTTTTTGAAAAATGTCTATTTGGGTCAGAAATGTCTGTTTGCCCATTTTGATTGTAATTTAATTTTATTTTTAACATTTATTTTAGGTTCAGGGGTTCATGTGTAGATTTGTAATAAAGACAAATTTTGTGATTGTGTGCCACAGGCATTTGGTATACAGATTATTCACCACCCATGAAATAAGCACAGTACCTCATGGGTACTTTACAGATCATAAGCCTCTTTTCTTCCTCCACCCTCAAGTAGGCCCTAGTGTCTGCTGTTTTCTTCTTTATGTCCATTTGTACTCAATGTTTAGCCCCCACTTATAAAAGAGAACCTGAGCGATTTCGTTTCTTGATCCTGTGTTAGTTCACTTAGGATAATGATCTCCAGCTCCACCCATGTTGCTGCAAAGGATGTGATCTTGTTCTTTTTCATGGCTGCATAGGATTGCATGCTGTATATGTACCACACATTCTTATCCAGTCTACTGTTAATGGATGTTAAGGTGGGTTCGATTATTTTGCTATTATGAATACTGCTGCAGTGAGCTTATATGTGCATGTGTCTTTATGGCAGAATGATTAATATTCCTTTGTGTATATGCCCAACAATGGGACAGCTGGATCATATGAGAATTCTGCTTTGAGCCCTTAAGAAATTGCCAAACTTGTTTTCACAGTGGCAAACTAATTTACATTCCCACCATAGCATACAAACATTCCCTTTTCTCCACAACCGTACCAGAATCTTTTATTTTTTGACTATGTAATAATAGCCATTCTGACTGGTATGACACGGCATCTCATTGTAGTTTTGATTTGTATTTATCTAATGATTAGTGATGTTGAGCATTTTTTATATGTTTCTTGGCCACTTGAGTGTCTTCTTTTAAAAAGGTGTCTACTCATATCCTTTGCCCACGTTTTAATGGGTGATATAATATAATTTGGCTCTGTTTCCCTACCCAAATTTCATGTTGAATTTTGATCCCAAGTGTTGGAGGTGGGACCCGGTGGAAGCTGATTGGATCGTGGTTATGTTTTCTAATAGTTTAGCACCATCCCCCTAGTGCTGTCTCATGACAGAATTCTCAGGAAATACAGTTGTTTGAAAGTATGTAGCACCTCCCCCTTTGTGCTCTCTCTCCTGCCAGCCACGTCAAGATGTGCCAGTTTCCCCTTTGTCTTTCACCATGATTATAGTTTCCTGAGGCTTCCTCAGAAGCAAAAGCGTATACAACCAAGGAAATCGTAAGCCAATTAAGCCTCTTTTCTTTATAAATTACACAGTCTCAGGCAGTCCTTTATAGCAGTTCAAAAAAAGACTAATACAATGGGATTATTTATTTTTTGCTTGTTGATTTGTTTAAATTTCTTATAGATTCTGGACATTAGACCTTTGTTGGATGCTTAGTTTGTAAATATTTACTCCCATTGTATAGGCCATCTGTTAACTGTTTACTTGTTTCTTTTGCTGTGCAGAAGTTTTTTAGTCTAATTAACTCCCATTTGTTTTTTATTTTGTTGCTTTTGCTTTTTAGATCTCACTAAGAAATTATTTGTCTAAGCAAATGCTCAGAAGATATTTTATCTAGATTTTCTTCTAGGACCTGTATAGTTTGAGATCTTGCCTTTAAGACTTTAATTCAACTTGAGCTGTTTTTAGTACATGGTAAGAGGAAGGAACCTATCCTAGTTTTTCTCTATATGGTTATCTAGTTTTCCCAGTGCCCTTTACTGAATATGGTGTCATTTCATCATTATTTATTTTTGCTGAAGTTGCAAAAGATCAGTCGGATGTAGGTGTGTGGTTCTATTAATATTTCTGGGTTCTGTATTCTATGTTATTGGGCTATGTGTCTATTTTTGTACAAATATCTGTTTTTTTGGTTTCTATATCCTTGAAGTGTAGTTTAAAGTCAGATAATGTGATGCCTCTAGATTTGTTCTTTTTGCTTAGAATTGTTTGAACTATTCACGTTCTTTCTTGTTTGCGTATTAATTTTATAATTGATTTTTTAATTTTGTGAAAAATGACATTGATTTAGCAGGAATCGTTGAATCTGTAGATTGCCTTGGGCTAAGTGGTTATTTTAACAAATTTTTTTTCCAATTTATCATTATAGGATGTTTTTGCTATTTCTGTATGTCATCTATATTGTTTTCAGCAATGTTTTGTAGTTCTTCTTATAGAGATCTTTCACTAACATGGTTAAATGTATTCCTAGGTATTTTATTTTATTTTTATTTTTTGGATATTGTAAATGGAATCAACATATTGATTTGGTCCTCAGCTTGAAAGTTATTGATGGATAGAAATGCTACTTATTTTTGTGTATTCATTAGGTATCCTGAAACTTTAAGGAAGTTCTAGAGGCCTTTGGAGGAATCTTTGGGGTTTACTAGCTTTAAAAACATATAATCAGTGAACAGAGATAATTTGGCTTCCTCTTTTCTTATTTTAATGCCTTTTTATATCTTTCTCTTGTCTGATTTCCTGGTTAAGACTTCCAGTACTATGCTGAATATGAGTGCTAAGAGTGAACTTCCTCGTCGTCTTCCAGTTATTACGGAAAATGCTTTCAATTGTGCCCATTCAATCCGATGTGAACTGTGGGCTTGATGTATACGGCTCTTGTTATTTTGAGATATGTTCCTTCAGTGCCTCGTTTGTTGAGAGTTCTTATGAAGTCATGCTGAATTTTATCAAGAGCTTTTTCTGCATCTATTAGATGATCATATGTTTTTTGCTTTTAATTCTGTTTATGTAGTGAATTACATTTATTGATTTGTGTATGTTGAATCATCCTTGCATCCCAGGGATAAGGCCTACTTGATCATGGTGAATTAAGTTTTTTTTATATGCTGCCAGATTTGCTTTGCTAGTATTTTTTTGAGGATATTTGCATTTATATTAATTGCAATTATATTAATAATTGCCTGTACTTGTAATTTTTTGTTGTATTCACACCAGATTTTGGTATCATGATAATGCTGGTTTTATAAAATAGGTTAGTGAGGAATTCCTCCTCTTCAACTTTTTATAATAGTTTCAGGAAGATTGATACCAGCACTATTTTGTATATCTGGTAGGATTCGGCTATGAATCCATCTGGTTACAGGCTTTTTTTGGTTAAAAGATTTTTATTACTGAACTCATTTAATTCTGCTATGCTTTTTGTTATTTATTTACTTTTGCTAGCTTTAGGTTTCATTTTTCTTGTTTTTCTAGTTCCATTGGGTGTGACATTAGTTTGTCAGTTTGAGATCTTTCTATTTTTCCAGTGTACCCACTTAGCGCTATAAACATTCCTCTCAACATTACTTTTGTTACATCCCAGAGGTTTTTGTATCTCGTATCCCTGTTTTCATTTGTTTCTAATTTTTCTTTCACCTTCATTTTGTTGTTCACGCAAAAGTCATTCTGGAGCAAGTTGTTTGGTTTCCATCTACTCCTGTAGTTTTGAAAGTACCTCTGGGTATTAATTTCTAATTTCCTTCTACTGTAGTCTGAGAAGATGCTTAATATGAATTTTATTTTTGTTTTTTGAATTCATTGAAACTTACTTTATCACTAAATATGTGACCAAATTTAGAGAATATTCTGTGCACAGATGAGGAAAATCTATATATTATGGCTGTTTGATGAAGTATTCTTTTTTTCAGGAATAACTTTAATTTTATTTTTATTATATTTTACGTTCTGGGGTTCATGTGAAGAATGTGCAGATTTGTTACATAGGTATACACATGCCATGGTGGTTTACTGCATCTCTCCCCCCGTCACCTACATTAGGTATTTCTCTTAATGCTATCCCTCCCCATTCCCCCCATCCCCTGCTATCCCTCCCCTAACCCCTCCACTCCCCGACAGGCCCCTGTGTGTGATGTTCCCCTACCTGTGTCCATGTGTTCTCATTGTTCAGCACCCATTCATGAGTGAGAACATGTGGTGTTTGGTTTTCTGCTCTTGTGTCAGTTAGCTAAGAATGATGGTTTCCAGCCTCATCCATGTCCCTGCAAAGGACATGAACTCATCCATTTTTATGGCTGCATAGTATTCCATTGTGTATATGTGCCACATTTTCTTTATCCAGTCTATCATTGACAGGCATTTGGGTTGGTTCCAAGTCTTTGCTATTGTAAACAGTACCACAATTAATATATGTGGTCATGTGTTTTTATAATAGAATGATTTGTAATCCTTTGGTTAAGGTATATACCCAGTAATGGGATTGCTAGGTCAAATGGTATTTCTATTTCTAGATCCTTGAGGAATTGCCACACTTTCTTCCACAATGGTTGAACTAATTTACACTCCCACCAACAGTGTAAAAGCGTTTCTATTTCTCCACATCCTCTCCAGCATCTGTTGTCTCCAGATTTTTTAATGATCACCATTCTAACTGGTGTGAGGTGGTATCTCACTGTGATTTGATGGAGTATTCTATAGATTAGTATGAGAGTCATTTGGTCAAGAGTCCAATTTAAGTCTAGAGTTTCTTCGTTTACTGCCTCGATGATCTCTCTAGTGTTATCAGTGGGGTGTTTAAGTCCCCACTATTATTGTATGTCTGTCTACCTCTTTTATAGGTCTAGTAGTACTTGTTTAATAAATCTGGGTACTCCAATTTTGAGTGCATATATTTTTAGGGTAGTTAAATCTTCTTGTTGAATTGAACACTTTATTATTATGTAATCCTTTCTTTATCTCTTTTTACTTTTCTTGATTTAAAGTCTGTGTATCTGATACAAGAACAGTAACCCTTGCTCTTTTGTGTTTTTCATTTGCATAATAAATCTTTCTCCATCTCTTTACTTTGAGCCATGGATGTCATTACATGTGTGATCAATCCTGAAGACATCAGAAGGTTGGGTCTTCTTTTTGTTTCCCAATTTATCACTCTATGCTTTAAGTGAGCATTTTGGCCGTTTACATTCAAGGTTAATATTGATATTTAATGTGTTGTTACTGTCATAGTTTTATTAGCTAATTGCTTTGTAGTCTCAATTGTGTAATTGTTTTATGGAATCTGTGAGGTTTGTACTTACGTGTGTTTTTATGGTAGCAAATATTACTCTTACATTTTCATGTTTACAACTCCTTTAAGCATTTCTTACAAGACTGATGGGTTGATGAAATTTCTTAACAGTTGCTTGTTTGGGAAATACTTTATTTCTTCTTCACTTATGAAGCTTAGTTTAGAAGGATATGAAATACTTGGCTGGTATTGTTTTCTTTAATAGGGCTAAAAATCAGACCCCAATCTCTTCTGGTTTGTAACGTTTCTGCTGAGAAGTCTGATGTTTGTCTGATCAGATTTCCTTTATAGGAAAATTTGTGCCTGTTCTCTAGCTGTCTTTAGGAATTTTTCTTTTGCATTGACCTTGGGCAGTCTGATGACTGTATGCCTTGCGGATGGTAATCTTGTGTAGTATTTTGCAGGTGTTCTCTAAATCTCTTGTCTCTGAATGTCAACCTCTCTAGCAAGATTAGGCCAATTTTTTCTGAATTATTCCCCTAAATACTTTTTTTTTTTTTTTTTTTTTTTTTTTTTGAGATGGAGTCTCATTCTGTCACCCAGGGCTGGAGTGCAGTGGCGTGATCTCGGCTCACTGCAACTTCTGCCTCCAGGTTCAAGGGATTCTCCTATCTCAGCCTCCCAGGTAGCTTGGACTATAGGCACGTGCCACTATGCCTGGCTAATATTTTGTATTTTTATTAGAGATGGGGTTTCATCATGTTAGCCAGGATGGTCTCAATCTTCTTACCTCGTGATCCACCCGCCTTGGCCTCCTAAAGTGCTGGGATTACAGGTGTGAGCCACTGCTCCCAGTCTAAATACGTTTTTAAATTTGCTTACTCCCTCTTCTTATCTCTCAGGAATGCCAATAAGACATAAGTTTGTTTGCTTTACATAATCCCTTAAAGGCTTTGTTCATTTTTTTTCAATTATTTTTTCTTTATGTTTGTTGGATTGGATCATTTCAAAAGACTAGTCTTCAAGCTCTGAAATTCTGTCTTCTGCTTGGTCTAGTCTATTGTTAAAGTTTACTATTATATTTTAAATTTCACTTAATGAACTTCAATTTCCAAAGTTCTATTTTTTTTTTTTCTAAACACAGCTCTCTTGTCTTCCATAACCTTAATAATTTTTCTGGTTTCTTTGTACTGGATTTCAATACTCTCTTGGATCTTGTTAAGTTTCCTTGCAGACCATAATTTGAATTCTTTATCTGTTAATTCAGACTTTTCAATTTGGCTAGGATCCATTGCAAGAAAGCTAGTGTCATTCTTTGGAGATGTCAAGACATTCTGGCTTTTTTCTCCTGCTGAAATTCTTGCACTGATTGCTTCTCATCTGAGGGAGCTATTGTTGCTTATTTTTGAATTTGCTATTGTTTGGATGGGGCTTTTTAAGCATTATTTTTCCCTCAAGAGTATAACTGTCATGCATGCTTTGTATAATTGTTTGACTTTGTTTCTGGCTGCCTTCAGGGAGCTAAGACTCTGCATGGGTTCCCTGGTTTTAAATAGCTTCTGCAAAGGGGCTTTCTTAGATGGTCCTCATTATAGTAATGTATTGAATGTATGAGCTGACACACTTTCTCCTGCAGGGCTGAGGCTGTGGGAATCTCAGGAAGCTTATCTTGTGAACTAGCACTAAGCCCTACTAGCAGTAGGGTTTTTATTGGTGGTGCAGTTCAGGCTGCAGTCCAGCAGATAATGCTTAAAAGTGACTGCCAGCTCACCCTCAGATAGGATGATGTTGGGGTGCACTGAGGTCTCAGGGAAAGGATTGGAGAGGGTGCAGCAGCTCCTTGTCCTGATTCAGCAGGAATGCTATCCACTTCCCTATCACACTTCTCTCATAGGTTTCATGGCCGTCAGTTAATAAAGCCTTTGTCCATTGGTTGTCAGCTACAATGCTGCCACAGGCTGTGGATACTCGCCTCTAATGGCTACCATCAAAACGGGCTCAGGGCAAGACCTTTTCTCCCAGTCCAGAGCAGGAAACTCTATGATTTGTTTTTCCTCTGTTACCAGGATGCTGCCATTCTGTGTTGGGAGAGGGAGTTGTACCCTGCCCTTCATGTAAGCCCAAGCAGTGCAGGCTCACTTTTGGGAGAGATGGAGCCACTGTGAAAGGCATGAAAAATGCTTTTGCTAAGTGCACACTCATTGTTCTCCACTAGGAAGAATCACTGCCATGTTTGGAGCAGTTGACAGATGTGGGAGTGGCAGGAGATGACCCCTTCTCCACATCCATTCCCAGGCATCAATGATGCCTCCTTCAGCAATTGGCACTGTGGAGTGTTTATTTTGTTCCACTGAGGGCTTTGGCTGGCTGTGCTCCACTATCCCCTAAAGGTGGACCATGCTGAAGGTTACATCTGCAGTGGGTCTGTAGCTCCCTGGGGACTCACTGGCCCCCCTGTGCTTGTCAGTCATATCACTTACAAGGTATGTTGGTGGGGGATCTGGTGGTGTGGTAACTCAAGAGCAGGTAATTCCAGGGTAGGGCAGTGTCCCACCACAGGTGCGACACCAGTGTGGTGGTCACTGTCTCAGTTCAGGTCTTGAGAATGCGAGCTTACCTGAGAGAGCTGACCACCAGGTTCTCTGTCCTCAAGAAGTTCCCAAATTGTCACTGATAGTGCTGTCCTGGGTTACAGGAGCAGAGAGGCTGCACAAGAGTTTGGCAATCAGCAGATGGTCAGAAGGATGAAGGGAGCAGAGAAGCACTCCCACCTACCCTTTCCATGTGGCACCAAGTTCCAAACTCTTGCTTCTTTCTTTTCTGCACCCCAGTTTTTCCCTGTGGGAACTTTGACAGATCTTGGCTCTCTTTTCTCAGTTTTTCATTTGAAACGTGTCCGGTTACCAATAACTTTTATCTTTTTTTTTTCTGAGGAGAAGTGGAATCTGATGTCTGTAATTACTTATCTTGAAAAACACTTTTTGTTTAGAAAGGTTTTTAAAACATTGACTGAAATATTGGAAACGTCAGGAATGATCTGTAAGTCATTACTATAGTTTTACATTGTCAGTCCTCTTATCCATTGATAGAATGATTCTTGAAAATATAAACCAATAGGTTATTTAGAAACTATGTTAATATAAGATATTACAACGATATATTAAATAATGCCTCTATCATAACTAAAATCTATCTGCCATTGATTGCTATATGACATCCAATATTTTCCATTTTAAGTCAATTTTTTAATATATATATATATATTTTTTATTGCATTTTGGGGTACAAGTGAAGAACATGCAAGATTGTTGCATAGGTACACACATGGCAGTGTGATTTGCTGCCTTCCTCTCCATCACCTATATCTGTTATTTCTCCCCATGCTATCCCTCCCCAACTCCCCACCCCCCACCGTCCCTCTCCTATTTCCCCGCAACAGACCCCAGTGTGTGATGCTCCCCTCCCTGTGTCCATGTGTTCTCATTGTTCAACACCCACCTATGAGTAAGAACATGCAGTGTTTGATTTTCTGTTCTTGTGTCAGTTTGCTGAGAATGATGGTTTCCAGGTTCATCTATGTCCCTACAAACATCTATGTCCCTACAAAAACGAACTCATCATTTTTGATGGCTGCATAATATTCCATGGTGTATATGTGCCACATTTTCCCTCTCCAGTCTATCATCGATAGGCATTTGGGTTGGTTCCAGGTCTTTGCTATTGTAAACTTTTAAAGGTAGGAAAAGGAATTACCGTGGGAGTTTGAAGGTTTTTTTTAATGAACAAACTAATATAGTCTTAGATAAAATTAAGAATACTGAATCTATCCATCCCATTTCATTTTTATTTTGGGCACAAATCCTTTGTGTTAGGCTAATTCCAGGGAAGTGGTGATAGTAATTATTTGATACTATAGTTTTATTCCTTGCCTTTTTATGATGCACACTACATGAATATACATGTAACTTTCCTAAAAATAATAAAGTATATATACCCACCCAAACATAATGGTCTAAAATTGAAAACCTCACAGGCAAATTACTGTGCTTAATAGTATCTCAGACAGACAATTACTAAAGCTGAAACTGTTTCTATGACTTTACAGTTATCAGAAAGGAGAGAATAATAAAAATTTGAAAAAAAAAGTCACGATGGAGTACATTGTTACACTTTAAATATCACAGATCTTTTTTAGAATATTTTTGTTTTAACTTCATATATGGGTAATTATTAAAATGTAAAATTATCAACACATTTATATAATATAACTCTAATGGTACTAATAAGATCAGTTTAGAGATCATGACAGAGATCAGACTTAACTAATGATGGTCTATGTAACTATTAGTTGAGTCAAAAATCCAAATTTGCTCCACTGTCTTTGACATAATAAGCTCAATAGATTCCCCCTTGTTAAAAAAGAGCTAGAGTATTGTTTACCATCCACTGATATTAGAATATTTACTACTATGTATATATATATATATTTTTTGGAGACAAGGTCATGCTCTCATTTCTTTTTATGGCTGCATAGTATTCTATGGTGAATATGTACCACATTGCTTTTATCCAGTCTATCATTGATGGACATTTGGGTTGGTTCCATGTCTTTGTTATTGTAAACACTGCTGCAATAAACATGTGTGCCTGTGTCTTTATTAGAATAATTTATATTCCTTTTGGTATATGCAGCCATAAAAAGGAATGAGAACATGTCCTTTGCAGGGACACGAATGAAGCTGGAAGCCATCATCCTCAGCAAACTAACACAGGAACAGAAAACCAAACACTGAATGTTCTCACTCATAAGAGGGAGTTGAACATTGAGAACACATGGACACAAGGAGGGGAACAGTGTACACCAGGGCCTATTGGTGGGTGAGGGTTGAAGGGAGAGAACTTAGAGAATGGGTCAATGGGTGCATGGTACATGTGTACCTATGTAATAAACCTGCATGCTCTGCACATGTATCCCATTCTTTTTAGAAGAAATATAGAAAAATAAATAAATAGCTTGCTTTTCCCATAAAATAAGAAATTTATTTTCAAATGTGACAAATATTATCTCCAATATTCAAAGAGGTATGCTAAGGATTGTGTAATTATTTTTCATGATGAAAGAATGGAAGTGCAGAAACTTGTATTTCATATGAGAAGGAATATCTCAACATGTTCCAGACTATTGAACTCCAAGAAACTACCAATGTGGCAGGCTATGAGTTTGCTGTTCACGCTTTTTTCTCTCCATATGGCATGTGTACGTCTTATAAAACCAGCTAGGGACATACAACTTCTTATTCATCAGACATAATTAGCATAATTCTATTCATATAAGGGACTTACATAATTTTCTGGGGATATCAAGCATTTGTGTTTGCTCTGAGCTATGAGGAAGAGAGGGGAGGTAACATAATCTTGAGGCAAGATAGTGAAGGTCTATTGCTCTCATGGCCAGTTGAAGGTAACATTCCTTTGCCTTAAATTTATTAATTACAGTTGAGAATATAATGGCTATATAATTTATCAGCTAAACAAGAACACTTAGAGAGGGAAAGGAAGTACTATTAATAATAACGTTAGTACACTAGACATATGAGACTGTCCCAACTTAATTGGGTTGTAAGTTTATCCATAATTCTGACTTACAGGACTTTGTACAGACCTCCCCTTCAATTCTGATCATTCTCTAGAATTTAGAATTGTTTTGTTAAGATATTAGCTGTTTGACCTCATTATAATATATTTTGATACTAAAATAATAGTTTTTCACCTTCAAGCTGTTTCACATCATAAACATTAGTTGAATTTGCCTTTAAAAATAAAAAAACTATTTTTTAATGATGATTGACTCACCCACTACATTCTTTATTTTGTGATTATAGCAGAAATGTGATAAAACCAAAGCACTATGTATCCAAAAATTCTCAAAATTCAAAAATCCAAAAATTCTCATGCTAGTGATATGCAAATGTTTACCCAATACTTCTTTTTCCTTTGCTAAACTCCCACTTTTATACTTCCTCAGTTCTTTTAGCTCCCCTAGTACCTCAGTTTACTGCAGCATGTTGGTGGTATTACATGTGACCTCTGTGCATTTCCCAAGTATTATAGAAACCATTTCATTTAAATTCAAAGGAAAAATGAATGTAATTTACTTTTGCTTAGTAATAAGGTATCATCTGGCTTCAGCTGGATTCCCGTGACAGAGCTTAATAAAACATTTGATGAAATCTTGATTAGGCCACACAAAGCATGATGTTTAGGAAACATCAAGTGTGATTTGAGTTTTTATATAATTCTAACCCTAGTGTTTCTTGTGCTGAATGAAATAATCAGATTAAATGTATGTATACTAATGACGTGTTTGTCATGAAAACAGAGCATACAATTCCTTCATCAATGTTACAGGAGAGGACGATTTATCTAATTCACTGCTGATTTCTAAATATTTTTTGTAATGAAACGCTTCTGAGAGCTCTGATATTTTTGAAAGGATTTTTTGTGTCTAATTTGTATAGTCCATGGATGACAAGTAAGGTTTTACTCTTGGTGGCTTTGTTTTCCTTTATTTTCAATTTGAGAAGTTTAAAAGACAAATAGGTAATTGGATGTTCAGAGACGAAGCCAGTGTTTTTTTTGAAAGATTGTAACCTCATTGCTTATGTACCCTATAAAAAACTAGATTTCTTCTCTCACAAAATTAGGATTTTAGTTACAAAGACTATTCTTGCCTTATAATTTTTTTCATTTCTTTGTTTCCCTTTCAATTAAATTCAAAATGAAAGGGAATCTTTGTGTACATGTGTGAGTTCTTATATGTGTATGATTCTGTGTGTAAGTGCAGAGTCATCTATGAGAGTGAATGAGTATGAATGGATATGAGGTGTAGGGGGAAAGCATAGGCTCACATTAGCTTGACTGAGTGACGGTGACCAGTGGAACTAGTAAGTGTTTAATGAACTCAGGAAACTAGCGAGAAATACTGTATATATAGAATACCTTTGTCTCAGTAAGATTTTCTACATCTTATGTAGGAAGTATATTTTACTGAATACTATCATAAAATCCTGTGTTTTCAAAGGCAAAGATAGCTATTCTGTTACACTTTACATTTGAGTAAATTATAGTTTAATTAGAGTTTAATAATTATTTTGAGAATAAATTACACTCATAAAGAATCGGTGATAACAGCAGAAAATAGAAGTTCGTGAGATTATCAACTGAGTGGCCAATTCTTTCTAGGATTAATTCCACAATGTATCAAAAATATTTTATGAAACATCCTTATTTCCCAGTGCTTTGCATTCTAATAACTCCCTGTAATATTTAAAATTTTATGTAAAAAATTCATATAATTCATATAATTCAGTGTCATTAAGTAGGAAAGGAGTAACTAGATTTAAGTGAATCAAGATGCAAGAAAAGTAGAAATAAAGTAGTCCAAATATTAATGCCCAGATTAATAACAAACCCTTTATCAAAGAACATGGTATAATGATGTATATTCTTCTGTGCATTCTGGATAAAGTCCTCTGCATGGATGAGAGGTGGACACTCAGACTGAAAAATCAGGAGTGAAAATGAATCATAGGTACACATGGAAATATTTACACAGTGGTGGTAAGCAACATTAAGCTGCTAAACTTTTGATTCTGAAAACCTATTTTTAAATACATTTTTAAAACTTGAATCAGCATTACTCATTTTACTACAAGGAGTAACATAGTTTTGCATGTAAGATAAGCTTTACTTTCTCTATTTTCTACTGAAATATCCTATCATTAAAATTTTATTTAATGCATGGTAATTTTCTCACTACTATTATATACCAAGTTCTATATAACAATGTGTGTGTGTGTATATATATATATAATTTGTGAGCTCTTGGTTCTACTCTATTCTTTTTTCTTATATTTCTGCTTATATACCACAGTAGATTGACAAAATTCTATGGCATGTTTAACATCTAGTAGAACAAACTATTCTTATTGTTTCTTTATTCAAAGATGCATTTGCAATTTGTTCATCTTTACTCTCTGTGACAGAGACATGCAAGGTGATCCCTTGGTAAATCATGACTTCATATAACTCCTTCCACTTGAATGAGGGTGGAACTTGAGTAAGGGTGAAAGCTGTGATTTGCTTTACCAAATGGAATATGGAAAATGCCATGGGATGTCACTCCCGTGCTTACATTCTTATATATAAGACTTCATCTCAGTTGGCCAGATTGAAAAATTTACTTGCTGGCTTTGAAGAGATAAGCTGCTATGTTATTTAAGGACCTGGGAGAGGGCCAGGTGGCAAGGAACTATAAGCATACTTCAGGAGATAAGAGTGGTCTCTAATAGTTAGCAAGAAAACTGTCATGGGGATACATTTAGTTTACAACATACATGATGTTGGAACCCAAGTCTTCCTCAGGCATGCCTCCAGATAAGAATGCAGCCCAGTGACTACTGACTTTGGCCTTGCAAGATGCAAAGCAGAGAACTCGACCAAGCTATAACTAAGCTATACCCAAATTTCCCACCTAAGGAAACTATGAGATAACAAATTTGTGTTGGTTTAAGCCACTAAATTTGTTTTAATAGAAAATTAATACATTCTCAGGATAAATTTTAGAATAAAGTGTTACAGGGTCATGAGTGAAGGCAAACACTAAAATGCCTTGTGGCATAAAAGAAACTCAAGGTATTATGGAAACTTTTCAAGCAGAGTGTCAGAAAGATGAAACATGAAGCCCCTTTTGAGTATCTGTGGAAAAGTGTGCTTGAAGTTTCATGTAGCTGGACACACTGCTATTTTCTGATCCAGTAAAGAAACTTGCCCTCTGCTTTCCATTTTCATGGCCTTTCCTGTGAGAGTGGCTGTGTATACATTGGCTGCTTCGCTATTTAGGGGAGTCAAAACTGCCGTGCAGCTAGATAACAGTAGTGATAGCATCTGGAGGGAGTAAACACCTAGACCTTGCAAATCTTCCCAGTGGGTATGGGGTGAAAAAAGAGAGTCACTGCTGCTACAAGCCCAGAAACAACCTCTTAGATCATTCAGAAAATAATTCTACTTATCTTCCCATAATGAGAGATCATCAATCATAAGCCTTTCACGAGGAGAATGCATTAGCTGTCTTGCCTGTATTTGGAATAAAAAAGAAAGGTTGTTCATTTTTCCATTTGTTTGCATACTTCTGAAGGTTGGGTTTGTTAATGTTCCAGAAATAATGCATTCTACCTCCTAGGAGGGAATCAAACTCTTTTTTTTTTTTGCTCAGAGCATTACACTCTGTAGGGATTCAGGGATTTGCCACTCTGGTGGCATTTGGTTGTTACTGGGAAATTTTGCAAGCAGAAATTCGTTAACAGTAAGACAGCCATCTGCCATCCTGCAGAAAGGTACCTGGGCCTAAACGCAGCCACATGCACTATGGGTATGTGTTCTAGGAAAGGGACCCTGCCCTCTTATTCTGCCATTCCACATGGCTTCATGAAAGTGGCCTAGAGCAGGATTTAAAAATGTCTGAAATGTCAAGGGAAGAATTGCAGACCAAAAGTATGCAAGATACAAGAGCTCATAACACCTGGAGAAAATGAGACCATGTGAGGCATTTTGGCTTGGAAGAAGAGGAACTCAGAGACCCAGTTAACACATGTCAGGCAAAAAGAAGCATTATTATTCAGCAAGTGGTATTGTTGATTTCTCTAAAATTTCTGAAAATGTTTTCATTGGGATTATATAAATATGTAGATCATCTAGATGTTTAATATTGGCACTGCTCCCACAATTATTAACCTGGATATTAACACTGGAATAGATCACATAAAGTTGTCTACATATGAAATAAAGTACACCTTTGTAATCACTATGTTTTTTCCTGTATCCATTTTGTCAAAAGACATACATGGCATTTTTCACTCAAAATGTTGTTAGAATAGTATCTTTCACCTCCAATTGATCTGTCTTGTTGGGATAACTCTCTAATGGTCCCTCTGTCTATATATGCTTATGTTTTTGGTAAAGTGGTCCCAAGCTTGACATAGACATTTAATTAAATTCTAATTGGATGTTTCCTTATGATGCAATAAAAGGCAGAGATAGAAGCTTCAGTTTGTTGATGTAATTTGACAAATTATCCACATCACTAAAACACACCCTGTCCAGAAACACAAGAAGTCTTTCCACGTAATAGGTTTTCTTTTATGTCCTTCAGTAAGGTTTGTAAAACTATATAGGTCTTGTACGTTTTTTGTTAGCTTTCTCTAGGTACCCTACAGTTTTGTGCTGATACTGCAAATAAGTCACTTCTGTCGATTTGTTTTTATGATTGCTTATTTTTGTTGTATAAGAGGACTCTTGTATTTGCATTTCACTTGTTTGATTAGTTGGTTGGTTGACTTTATGTTCAGCTTCCCTTTATTTTTATCCCATTTATTTTATTAGTGAGGGAATAAAACCTTTTGGGTCAATGGGGAACAGTTTGGAAACCCTAGCATGGGGAAAGGCCAACATGGGTACTTCAGCTGTTATCAGGAGGCTGTGATCAAATAATCAGTTAGCTCTTCAACCACATTCCAGTACTACTTGCAAGTTCAATAGAAACTAGGAAACAACTACCAGAAAGAGAAAATTAGGTGACTCATGGTCACAAACCCTCTCCCCACACAGGACTAGGGGTCAAACACTCAGCAACTCAGAATTACTTGGGGATATAAGCCCAGGCGGCCTTGGCCAACAACAGCAACCTTCTCGAGTCCCCTTCTACCCTTCCACGCTGTGGAAGCTTTTACTTTCGTTTGCTCAATAAACTGCATCACTGCTCACTCTCTCAGTCTGCAAATGCTTGTTTGGAGCTGGAACACTCACCATAGGGGTAAGGATCTCTGCTCGATTCTTTGAGCAAGGGAAGCCAAGAACCTGAGCCTGGAGCCCAAGCTGGGCACAGAAAAGGCCCTCCTCAGGGCCATCTGTGAACCCTACAACAGCAGACCTGGTTACATTAGGTCTGGATTATTTTCATGTGTTTTCTTACACTAATGATATTGGTAAATAATAATTATTACATCTGCAGATAGACACTTTTATAAAAAAATAAGCATGTTCAGCTACCTTATAAAAAATAAGCAAAAGAATTTAGACTAGTTTTCCAGCTCCAAATATAGAGCTCTTTTGAAGGTAAATGCTCTATCTTAGTAAGATACGTGGGTTTAAAGTCATTCCCTTTTATCAAAATAGCTTCTAATCCAAGGCCCAGTTTTTGTTCAAGATAGACTTGCTGGGGCTATTAAAAAAATAAATAATAATAAAGAAGATTCAGTGCCACAGTATTACTAGAGAACTCCTCTCTGAGAGGGAATCTTGGTAGATCTGTCATTCAACAGTACTATTCCCCAGTCTCAATGAGTCTTTCATTCTCCCTGCCATTGCAAAGGTTGGTTGCTGAAAACTCACAGCTGCATAACTCTGTAGGAATAAACCACTGCTGAGAAGAAAGGAATTACTTAAATGTTATGTTCCTCCCTAGGAAAAACCTGCATTTGAAAGCTGGTCAATGTTTACGGTGGGACTTAGTTAATTAATACACTGATCATCATTTTGAGATTGTGTCAATATACTGTCTCATAATACTGAGATTGTGTCAACTGCCCAGAGTGTAGCCATGAACTCAGCCTGAGCCTACAGACTGGCTGACTGCAAAGCTTTTGTCCAAGAGGTCCCAGCTTGCATACAATGAGCTTTTAGGAAGACTGTGGAGTTGTTATAAGTACATGTCACAACTTTGTGTTTTCGATTTTGTAGTTTTTTTTTAGATTGAATAAATACTCGGTCTTATATCATGGGCATGTACTATCATGTGCCAATAAACATTCAGGTTGTCAAGATTTTTAACCAACAAAATCACATTTGAGTCTTCTCCTTCTTTTGCCATTATGTATTTAATATTATAAGATGGTGACCAAAATGGCTTTAATGTTCCTCTCAATTTGAGTAAACTTCAGAGATTTTCTTCTGATTCTACGCTCCTGACCATTTTTATTTTTAGAGCAGTTATGTTAGAAAACTTGCAGTTATAAATTATTTCTCTACTCCTTTGAGATGTAGATTTTCTCCCAGCTTCTTGACAGTTTCAAAGCCCAGAAATGTTTTTCTCAAGGACCTAGGAGTCAACCTTTTGAAATGCAATTATTGAGACAGATAGCCCCCTTATCTTCCAGTCTCTGCAGGCAGGTAGGAACCTAAATTTCATAAGTGCCAATTAGCCGCTAGTCCCTCTAACAGTTCATTAGGTGGACTAATCACATTGACTAAGCTCCCACACAACACGTCTTCCAGGACTTTACAACAAATTCTCCACAGCACTTAAAAACTTTCTCCATTTTTGTTTCAGAAAAGTTATTTCAATCTCTCTCTCTGTTATTGCAATAGTTTTAAGTAGTCTTCCTTGCCTATTTAAATCAATTGGTACACTTTTATTTTAATAATATGTGAATTACATCTCAATACAACTGTTATTAAAATATTTTCAAATATTATAAGAAAAGGTATTATAAATTATGTTTGATTTTTATGTAGATACATATATTACCTGTGAAAAAGCCTTATACTAAAATACATTAAAGCCTACTACAAGATTCTGTCAGTTGCTAATATTAATTGAAAACTTGCTTGAATTCTATACTAGATTAATTTAGAAGACAGAAAAAATACATTGATAAAATAAATATAAACATAATCATAAAATTAATACCATAAGAAAATTATATTTGGAATACTATAACAGAACATGGAATTAGAAGAATACTGTAATTTTTAAAAAACTTAATGCAGTCAGGTACAGTGGTTCATGCCTGTAATCCCAGAACTTTGGGAGGCCGAGGTGGGCAGATCACAAGGCCAGGAGTTGAAGACCAGCCTGACCAACATGGTGAAACCCCATCTGTACTAAAAATACAAAAATTATCTGGGCGTGGTGGCAAGCACCTGTAATCCCAGCTGCTCAGGAGGCTGAGACAAGAGAATACCTTGAACCCAGGAGGCAGAGGTTGCAGTGAGCCAAGATCTCACCACTACATTCCAGCCTGGGAGACAGAATGAGGCTCTGTGTCAAAAAAAAAAAAAAAATTAAATTAAACGCATGTAAAATATTGGAATACTAATAGCACTCGTGAGCCAGAGGTCACAAAACTAGTCAATATGAGGATTAGTGATAGAAAATTTTCTGACAAAGGGCTAATATCCAGAATCTACAAGGAACTTAAAACAAATTTAGAAGAAAAAAGCAACGCCATCAAAAAGTGGGTAAACGATATGAACATACACTTCTCAAAAGGAGACATTTATGCAGTCAACGAACATAGGAAAAAAAGTCATTATCACTGAGATTAGAGAAATGCAAATCAAAACCACAATGAGATACCATCTCACACCAGTTAAAATGATGATCATTAAAAAATCAGGAGACAACAGATGCTGGAGAGGATGTGGAGAAATAGGATTGCTTTTACACTGTTGGTGGGAGTGTAAATTAGTTCAACCATTGTGGAAGACAGTGTGGCGATTCTTCAAGGATCTAAAACTAGAAATACTATTTGACCCAGCAATCCCTTTACTGGGTACATACCCAAAGAATTATAAATCATTCTATTATAAAGACACATGCACATGTATGTTTATAGCAGCACTGTTCACAATTAGCAAAGACTTGGAACTAACCCAAATGTCCATCGATGATACACTGGATTAAAAAAATGGCACATATACACCATGGAATACTATGCAGCCATAAAAAACAATGAGTTCATGTCCTTTGCAGGGACATGGATGAAGCTGGAAACCATCATTCTCAGCCAACTGACACAAGAGCAGAAAACCAAACACCACAAGTTCTCACTCATAAGTGGGTGTTGAAGAATGAAAACACATGGACACAGAGAGGGCAGGATCACACACTGGGACCAGGACAGGGAGCTAGGGGAGGGATAGCAGGGGAGTGGAGGGTAGGGGAGGGATAGCATTAGGAGTAATACCTAATGTAGATGACAGGGTGACGAGTGCATCAAACCACCATGGCACGTGTACACCTGTGCAACAAACCTGCACATTCTGCACATGTACCCCAGAACTTAAAATACAATAACAATAAAAAGGAAAACTTTCTAAAGGAGGAAAGTTTTATTAATAATTTGAGAATTTCTAAGAAGAGAATTTCTAGGTTTCTTTGTTCTTGTAGATTCTAACATCAAAATTCCCATCTTACTATTCTTCTAGCTGTTCTGGCTCATTTTCACTCACCACCCTCCCACCCCATGCCCACCCACCAAATTAGTTCTTTAATGGACTCTCAATCTTAGTCCCAATACGCCGTTTTCCTAGTTAGACTGCCAATCCTTCCAAGTGACAGCTCACTCAGAGTAAAGTAACTCATTTTATATTATCTCTTTGTTTTTTGAAGGGTAATCTGATTCATCAAGGCAAAATGTGAACTATGCAGGGGTATTAGGGACTTCATAAGATCAGTGGGTGCCTCACTGTAAAAAATATAATATTCTTATACAAAGACTTAGAAAATCTTCTGTCAACACTAAAGTAGGCATTGGCTAAGGCAGTGCTAATCAAAATATGCATAATTTGCTAAAAAGAATGCATTCTTACCCGTACCTCTAGCTCATAAAAAGTCCACTGACCAAAACTTGATGATATCATAAAGTATTCTTGAGGGAATGTAAACATTAATTATTATTATTATTATTTTGAGACAGGGTCTTGCTGTGTCACCCAGGCTGGAGTGCAGTGGCATGATTTTGACTTACTGCAACCTCCACTTCCCGGATTCAAGCAATTCTCTTGCCTCAGCCTCTGAGCAGCTGGGATTACAGGTGCCCGCCACCACACTCAGCTACTTTTGTATTTTTAGTACAGACGGGATTTCACCATTTTGGCCAGGCCTATTTCAAACTCCTGACCTCAGGTGATCCACCCCCTACGGCCTCCCAAAGTGCTGGGATTACAAGCATGAGCCACAGCTCCTGACCTGCATTCATTAACATTTTTAAATGTAGATTGTAGAATAAAACTTACAATCACTTAGTATAACACTTTTATATAAAGTGAAGACACTGATAATGTAACCCTGAGCAAGTCAATTTTCCACTTTCACAGCAGTTTCATTATCTGTGAATAGAGGGATAATGCCTATTTTACATATTTTATTACAACCAAATATATGTATGGGATTAATTCTGATTAATATGACATCTCTGACAAGAACCATGGGATTGAGGCACAGGATTACAGCAGTGTTCCTTAGTACCTTAGGCATGTGAGATGCTGCTTTGGGATATTGGTGTTCTTCTCAAATTTTTGTTTGTCTAACATACAGAAAATTGTCAAGTAGATTCAGTATTTATAAGTGATGAGAAGAAAATGGTAGATTAAGAAGTAGGAAGTATGTAGAGTTAAAGGTTCTCCGATCTGGAAACCATAATTCTCAGCAAACTGACACAGAATAGAAAATCAAACACCGCATGTTCTCACTCATAGGTGGGTGTTGAACAATGAGAACACATGGACACAGGGAGGGGAGCATCACACACTGGGGTTTGTTGCGGGGGGCAAGGGAAGGACAGCGGGGGAGTGGGGCGGTTGGGGAGGGATAACATGGGGAGAATGCCAGATGTAGGTGATGGGTGAATGGAGGCAGCCAACCACATTGCCATGTATGTACCCATGCAACAATCCTGCATGATCTGCACATGTACCCCAGAACCAAAAGTGCAATTAAAAAAAAAGTCTGGATTCTAAGAGGATGAGACAATAACAGGACTCTGCATACGAAAAAGGGTCTGTGACAATGTCATTGTTATCAGTGCAGACTCACCTAAGGTGGGCTTTAGGGGACTAGTCAGACACATCTTCCTTGCCATAGGGATTGTAGCAAGCCCAAGGGAAGATCAGAAAAAGAATGTATATTTGTATTTTAATCAAGATTTTCTTTGCTGCACAGAAATTCAATCTTTTGAGAATCACCAGAATCCTTGAAGTGTATCTCAACCATGAGCACAAAGACTACATTAAATGTATAACATCTATAAAAAAATTTTCAACAGTAAGTTGCTCCATCCTTCATGATTAATTTGAATAAAATTTATACTCATTATAGTCAGAAAAATAACCTTCAAAATGAAGATATGTATTTTCGTTCTAGTTTTCTCACCTCTACCAATTCTCACCACCTAAATCTGCTTCAAAGTAGCATGCCTTATCAAAAGGTCTGAATATTATATTAAGACAGATACAAACTTACAAAGGCAAGAAAGAGATACCATAGTCCAGCAGCTTTCTTAAATCTTTGGGAATCACTAAGGGTTCCCAATCGCACTTATACCTTCTCTCATTTGAGGGGATTTTTTGTTTTGTTTTTTTGACAGAATATATTAGAAGCAAAATATATCCACCATCTAACAAAAAACATTTTATTTAAATCATGTTTATGTTCTTCCTTTCTGTTTAAGCCCAGATCCCTAGCTTTTTTCCTGGCAGAAAAAAAAAAAAAAAAAAAAAAAAAACCAGTATAAACAATACACTCTCCTCATTCTATCAATCACATTTCAGTAATTAATTAATTTAAATTGTGAATGTTTTGCAACTGTTATCAGTGCCATTGCCTTCACAATTATGAAATTAGTCAGCAGCAGTCAACTAATTATCTGAGTTCCAAGTCATGATTCTAGTAGCTAGTTTTGATTTCCTTTATTTAAGGAGCTCTTCCTGTTCCCATATTTAAGGCTTAAAATTAATTTTTCACATCTGATAAAGTGAGATAAACAGTCTGTATATCATTGAATGTTACTGTAGTTTGAAGGCCTTTTATTGCTTTTGAATTATTACCATTTTGCACTTTGAAGCAAAAATAGGATATAAGAGTGATTATAGCAGAATTTTATTCCATTTTGAAGAAATGTATCATTCTGTTAAAACCAATAGGTATGCTACACATATGTAAAGGCTATCTGGAGCATAATTAATAGAAATAATTTTGAGCGTGCTTTTGCAAGTTGTCTCAATGTCTTTTGAACTTTTGAGGCTGCCACAATTCCCTTTTCCAATTTGTTAACTGTAAAATGATTAGAAATTCCACATGAAAACCTTGTTCTAATCTTAGTTTTTATGCCGAAAACCCAACTGGTAGAAAACAGGAAGCAAGATATTCTACTTTTCTGTGCATAGTTATATACACATACACGAGTACATACACACACGTGTTTATCATATGTTAAAAATCATCTCATAATTACAATCATCCCTCAGTCTGCTGGGGATTGGTTCTAGGACCCCCCATGAATACCACAAGTATGCATGTGTGCAAGTCCCTTACATCATATTTTCATATAACCAATGCACATAATCCCGCATACTTTAAATCATCCCTAGATTACAGATGTCTAATATGCTGTAAATGCTATGTGAATAGTTATTACACTATTATAGAGTTGTTATAACCATTGTCTTTACTTTGTGTTTTTTAATGACTGTATTGTTATTTTTGTTTGGTTTCTGAATATTCATTATTAGAGTTTGGTTGAATTTTTGAATGTAGAACATGTGGATACAGAGATCTGACAGTATATTTTTTAAACAGGTAAAAAGTATATTTGTGGATATTTATGTAATGATGGTTGGATTAGATAAGAGTGGAACATTTAAAAATACAATTCCAAGGCAATTTTATCCAATATTTAGAAATAAGATATATATGATTTTTAAAATAACTTTTAAACACTTTTGGACTAAAATTCTCTAGTTTTCAGTTTTGACTCCCAAATTAGTAAGTGTGAAAACAATCGAAACATTGTTTACTACAATGTCCCCAGCTTGAATAGCCTTTTGAAGGTTGAACGCAAATAATCTGCAATACTCGAGATTAAAGTAAATTCAAAGTTTGGATTCTGAATTCACCTAGGATATAGAATGTTGTAAGAGATCATCACTCTTACCTTAATAATGCGAAGGTCGATTGATTAAATTATAAAGCTCATAAGTATGTTTTAATCCTTAAGACACCTGAAAAAAAAAAAAAAGAAAAGAAAGACGCATAAATGGAAGGGTAGATACTGTTGTCCACATATGTTTCCATTGCTCTTGGGTGTATGCCTAGGAATGGAATTTGTAAGTCATATAGAAAGCATATGTTTAATTTTTTAAAGGAATTTTTATACACTTTCCTTTGACATGAAATAATTATATATATTTATGAGATACAAAGTGATATTTTGATATATATCAATCTGACTTAAATACATAGAACACTATAATCAGCAACTGCAAAATACACCATGTTTGAATCATCATAGAACACTTATACAGATGGGTCACATATATATTGAGCCATAAAACAAGTCTTAATAATTTTCAAAGTGCTGAAATTCTAGAGAGTATATTTTCTGATGAAAATAATATTAAAATAAAAATGAACAACAAAATTACATTAGAAAAAACCTCTATTTGGAAATTAGGCAACAAAGTTCTAAATCTATGGATAAAATAGGATGAAGGTGAATAATAAAAAAATCAAAAACACTCATATATTTTGACCTAAATTAAAATTCAAGCACAATATACAAGATATATGGGATACAGATAGCACAGTGCTTAGAATGAAATCAATAGCTTTATATTTTGTGATGCAGTAGAATAATGGCTGCTTATAGACATGTCCTAAACCATGAGAGTTGTAAATATGTCACTTTACATGGCAAAAGAGACTTTTGCAGGAGAGAAGTAAGGATAGAGTAAGAGGAGAAAACGTAACTATGGAAGCAGAGTTTGGAATAAAGTCAATGCTGGCTGTGACTCAAAAGCCCTGGAAACTGAGTGTCCTCTAATGGTCTGGAAAAGGAAAAGAAACAGATTTCCTCGTAGAACTTTTAGAAGGAAATGCAACCCTACAGGTATCTTGATTTTAGCACAGTGAAACGATATGACATTCAGTTTTTCCTATTGTTTCCTCTGGAATTATAGGATAATAAATTTATACTGCTTTAACTCACTCAATTAATGGTAATGTTTACAGAAGGAATATAAAACTATTAGAACAATGAATGATGCAAAAAACAATCTTCTATCTAAACACATTAGAAAGAGAACAAATTAAGCTCAAACAAAATAAATAAAATACACTCTTACACTGTTGGTGGGAGTGTAAATTAGTTCAACCATTGTGGAAGACAGTGTGGCGATTCCTCAAGGACCTAGAAATAGAAATTCCATTTGACCCAGCAATCCCATTACTGGGTATATATCCAAAGGATTATAAATCATTCTACTATAAGGACACATGCAAACGAATGTTCATTGCAGCACAGTTTATAATAGCAAAGACCTGGAACCAACCCAAATGCCCATCGATGATAGACTGGACAGGGAAAATGTGGCACATATACACCATGGAATATTATGCAGCCATTAAAAACGATGAGTTTGCATCCTTTGTAGGGACATGGATGAACCTGGAAGCCATCATTCTCAGCAAACTGACACAGGAACAGAAAACCAAACACCGCATATTCTCACTCATAGATGGTTGTTGAACAATGAGAACACATGGACACAGGGAGGGGAGCATCTCACACTGGGGTCTGTTGGGGGGAAAAAGGGGAGGGACAGCGGGGGGTGGGGAGTTGGGGAGGGATAGCATGGGGAGAAATACCAGATAT
>PVKV010019207.1:0-22507 GCA_004027835.1 Alouatta palliata
AAAGGGAGAGTGTATTAAATATATTGTCTGTAATGGGGAGGCCTGGAAGTGGCAGTGAAATTAGACACCTGGAATAAGCACAGACCATGCCTCCCTGGTGCTTTGAACAGCCCCCAATGTGCATATAGCAAGGGGAAAACCGACCCTGGTAAGGAGGGCATCTACCTGGACAGCTTCTGAGAACTGAAAACCTTGAGTGCTCTGCTTGGACACAGTGTCCCATAGAGCTTTGCCATTTGTCTGATCTTACTCCCTTCTCAATTATCCCACTTTCTCCATTTTCCCTTCAGTCAGCTTTCCACGTTCAATTTCATTCAGCAAAGTGTTCTAAGAAGACAATTCTACTGCAGATAGACAAGCAGATAAACTGCAAATGTTAGTGGCCCACAGATTAGCAGATTCTGTTCTCAGTCTCATCGAGGATTTATTTAATTGGCAGTTGCTGTCTTCAGTGTTCATAGCTATAGATTTTTAGGGCTAGATATGGAGAACTCCAGCCCATCTAATTCTATCACTCCACCAACAACCTGACAAGCAGTATAGCTCAGTGGTTGAGCCACTGGCTCTGGAACGAAGGTGCCGGCTTTAAATCTAAACTCTGACCTTTACCAACTGCATGAGTTTAAGTGAGTTCCTTAACACTCAAGCCTCGGTTTTCTCATAGAAAAATAGGATCCTTTCCAAGAGGACTATCGTGAGGAGTAATCATGAGGAGTCAGTGAGTTAATACCCAGAAACAGTGCTTGGCATCAGATCTTAGCTCTTATTATTACAACTGGAGCTATTGAAACAACTGGAGCTGGTCTCATTTTGTAGTAAATGTATTGTGACTATCCCTAGTACACAGCCTCATACGTATTAAGTAATCATGACATTACAACACCTTGGCCGCAAAACCAAATACACCCAAAACAAACAAAAAGCCCCATCCCCTTTGCTCTAATAAGAAACAGTCCAGGTTAGCATGCAAAATTGTCAGGCTCTATCTCGTATTGAAATGTGTTTCTCTGGTTGGGCACGGTGGCTCATGCCTGTAATCCCAGCACTTTGGGAGGCCGAGGCGGTGGATCACGAGGTCAGGAGTTCGAGACCAGCCTGGCCAACATAGTGAAACCCCATCTCTTCTAAAAATACAAAAAATTAGCTGGGCAAGGTGGCAGCTGCCTGTTATCCCAGCTACTCGGGAGGCTGAGGCAGGAGAATCGTTTCAACCCGGGAGGTGGAGGTTGCAGTGAGCCGAGAGCACAGCACTGCACTCCAGACGGGGCAACACTGCAAGACTGTGTCTCAAAAAAGAAAGAAAGAAAGAAACGTGTTTCTCCAAGTACGTCTAACCCCACAGTTGTTGGGATACTTCAGTTTTCAGCAAATGACTATGTGAGACTTTGCAGTTTCAAGTTTTCTTTGCCACGAGGTTCTCACGGCTTGGATTTTACGACCCACCCAAGAGACCACTTGGGTTCCAACAGTTGAGGTGCTCTGTGCACTCCTGGGGTAGCAATCCTTATTTTTAAAGTGTCTCTAACTCCATCTCATCTAAGAAACACATACTCTAATCAATAGTCCTTATCTATGAATGTTATGAAGTTCAACAAAAAGATTAACAGAAAAAAAGTTGTTCACATGAATATGTTACTACTTTCCTACTGAGCTCTCCCCAGTAAGATCATGATTAGACTCAAGGTGCACGTAGCCCCACCAACTCCCACTCCCTTCCCAGAATGAGAATGGGGAATTCCGCAAAAAGAGGCACAGGAGTACACGGAGAGGGTTCTACGTGAGTCTCTTGTATAGTGCAAATCTCAGCAGAGAGGTGAAGATTCTGGGCAGCTGAGTTCAGGAACCCAGGCCCAACAATTGGGAAGGACATTCTGGAACCTCAAACAGAGGATTAGCACAGTCAGACAAGTGGGGGCTTTCCAGCCCAGGAGAAGCTGGTGGCTGGGCAGACAGCGGGGGCAGGGAAGAAGGCTGGGAGGCACAAGCTGCCTCTGATTTCAGCAGGAAGAGTTGGGCAAACAGCAAGGGTGTGGGTGGAGAGGAGGGAGGAAAGGGGCCTCTCTTACTAAGGCAGTGGTTTGGGCTCCAACCAGGAGGGTGTAGCTGTCAGTTGCATTTGGGGCTGGGGATTGGTGAGGTGCTGGTCCAGCAATCGCCTCCACCAAATGTGCATCCAATCAGTGTCATTTTTCAAGCCCTCACTCAGCTTTGGCCAAAGAGGCTGCAAGGAAAGCCAGAGGCTCCAAGCTGAAACGGGCAGGAGCCTGGAGCTCATGAAATATGACACCCAGAGAGGGAAATTGAAGGGAAAGAATCACAGCCAAACAAACACACCCTCAGCCAGAGCTGGAGCCCAGAGGCCTGAGAGGGCGGCCCTGGACTTTCAGGGGGAGATGGCCAGCTGTTCCCACTCTCCTCCTCTCCAGGGTCACAATTCCCCCAGAAAGGAAAGGTTCTTTTTGCTTAAAGCATGCTCACTCGCCCCACTCACAATTTAGAGAGGGTTCTTTTATAAACCCTTGTTTGGTGAAACTTTTAGTGTTATTTGATTAAAAAAAAAAAAAAAAAGGAAATGGTAAAGAAAAGAAACATTTGAATCATTTCAATGTCTTCTGTAGGTCAGAAGCTCTACTGAACCCATGAAATTTATAATCACTTCTCTCCTACCTTTTAACCAATACTGGAATATAATGGGTGGGTTATGTAATGGATAATCCACAGCAATAGATAACATTTAGCTCTAGAATGGGTTGGTTGATTTCTTTTCAATACATAAGGCAGTAGAACCTAGTCATTATAGTCTTGCACATTTTTAGTCAGAGGAACTGGGTTCATAGTTCAGCACTACCTCTGACCCGCTGTGTGACCTAAGGCAAACCACTCAACCTCTCTGAGCCTTTATTGTCTCATCTGTTAAATAAGAATGATGGTAACAATCCCATATGTCTGTTACTACAGTTAAATAAGATTGTCTATTTAAAGCAGTTATCATAGTGTCTGGCATATAGCAAGTACTCAATAAATGGTAGCTATGAGTGTATCTGAGGCTCAAACATTTATAACCCTCCAAATAATCCTCTTAAAAGAATTTTTTAAAGCCCATTTGAGAGACACTGGCATAGTACTCCATATCCCCATTTTAAGTCCCTGCTCAACTTTCTTCTAATGCTCATGCCCAGCGGGAAGCAATACATCACTCCTCATACTGATGGTACAAAGCATCCGCTTAAAAATCACTGCTTTCTGGCAAGGTGCAGTGGCTCATACCTGTAATCCCAGCACTTGGGGAGGCTGAGGCAGACAGATCACTAGTGCTCAGGAGTTTGAGACCAGTCTGGCCAACATGGTGTAAACCCATCTCTACTAAAAATACAAAAATTAGACAGCATGGTGGCGCATGCCTGTAATCCCAGCAACTCAGGTGACTGAGGCACACGAATTGCTTGCATCTGGGAAGTGGAGGCTGCAGTGAGCCAAGATCGCACCACTGCACTCCAGCCTGGGCAACAGAGCGAGACTCCGTCTCAACAACAAAGAAAGAACTGCTTTCTCTTTCTGGCTTGTCTCACCAGCTTTCCCATCATGTTGAAAGCTTTTGTGTCTATGTGGAGAGACTGTAATAAATTGGAAAGAATGTCCACCTAGCATGTCAAAAACTTGACAAAATTAATAAAGTTGAACTCAAAATGGCTTTTTTAGCAAGTAAGTCTGAATTCTAGAAATAAGTCACATTAACAATATTGCTCCACAGCCAAAGCAAGACATTTGGGTTTCTACATTTGAGTATTTTTCGCAGATACATTCAAAATTCTTGAACAAAAATTTTACATGTGATTGAGTCAAATAAGGTAGTATTAAAATTTGAAAGGTAATGTTTCTGTATTTGAGAAATTATGTAACACAAGATTACCAGGAAAAAAAAAAAAACTCAAACACAAAGATGGTCTGTTTTTTGTGAGTTGATGAATAATGTCTTGACTGTAAGATATTTCTATCAGTTACTAATAAACATACTTCTAGATTTTGGTCACATCACAGAAATCTAGCTCAGCTTGCATTCATTTGTTTAATATTTATTGAGAAATTTCTAAACATAAGGAACTTTGCTAAGTGCTATGAATAAATAACAGTTACTTCCCACATGTGTCTTAAGAGTTTCACGGGAGGCTCAAAAAAAAGAAAAATTAATGACAGAATGATATGACAGCGTAATGATGGGAGAACACAGGGACCTGGCCAAGGTTTAAGGGGCAGGAACAGCTTCTCAGACTAAACATCTAAGCTGAGACCTAAGGGATGTGCCAAACGTCAAATGAAGAGGTGGGAGAAAGAACTCTATAGGCAGAGGCATCCTCATGAATAAAGACCCAGAGGCTAAAGGGCCTTTCCTCAGACCGAATGCGGGAACATGGAATCGCCTTGGCGTGGCTCAAGCATGGAGTGTTCAGCATAAGCAGAAAGATCTGAGAGCAGAGAGGAAAGCCAAAATCCTGTAGGACGTTTACTCTGAGAGCAAAGCAGAGCCACTGGAGGGCTTTCGGGAAGGAGTGGCATATCCAATGAGTGCCTTAAACTCAGAAGAGAAGCAAATGGAAACGAAAGGCAGAGTTAAGAAACTATTGCCCAAATAGACAACAATAGAGAGAATGGAGGAAAAGCAGACAAACCAGGAGTTCGAGACCATCCCGGCCAACATGGTGAAACCCTGTCTCTACTAAAAATACAAAACTTAGCCGGGTGTGGTGGCACACACCTGTAATCACAGCTACTCGGGAGGCTGAGGCAGGAGAATCACCTGAGCCTGGGAGGCGAAGGTTGCAAACTATAAGAGATTTAGCTATGAAATCAAATGGATCATTATTTGATTCAAATATGAAGGTGAAGAAGAGAGAGAGATGCCAAGAATGAAGCTGCGTTTCTTGCTTCGGAGGATGCCAGTGCAGGGCCTTTGCGCTTACTGCCCTCTCTGCCTGGACTGTTCTTGACGTACCTCTTAGGCTCCCTTATTCACATCATCCAGGCTCTGGCCCCAAGGCTGCCTGGTCAGAGATCCTCTTCTATCACTCCATATAAAACCGCACCTAGTCAGTGGCCGACCCCCCAGCCCAGCTCCGTTATTCTTTATCCTCTTATCCCCAATATCACTTCAGAGGATTTCTCATGCCCTGACTAGTTATATATTTGTCTGTTCAATGACCTTGTTGTCCCCTTGAGAATGTAAGCTCCATGAGAGTAGCAATTGTTTTTACTTTGTTTCACTCTCAATATCTAGTTCCCGGCACACTGTCACTCTCAGTATGTCTTTGTTTGATGAATAAACTCAGAGATAGAAAATGTCAAAAGAGAAACCACAAAGGTGGTCCAGAAACACTCCCTCACTTTCCAACACTAGTTCTAATACCTTCATTCAGAAGCTCCTTTGCTTTTCAGTTAATGAAAATGTAAGACATACGGAAAAGCACACACATCGCACGTGTGAAGCTCCGTGACAAAGTGAACATACCTGTGTTATCACCACTCAGAACCAGAAATACAACATTCTCAGCGACTCAGAAGGCCCCAACACAGCCCTCCCGGTCACTACCCTCTTGTTCTTCCCCAAAGGTATTAGGTAAGCTGACATCTAATGTCATATGGTTTTGTCTGGTTTTGAACTTTGTATTAATATAATAACTCCATTTGTCTTCTTTTGAGTTTACTCCCTTTCGCTCAAAATTCGGTTTGCGAGGTTCATCCACGTAATCCTATGGAGCAATATGTCATGCTTTTTCATAGTTCAACAAGATTCCACTTTACAAAGAGTTTACCATTTATTTTCTACTATTGATGAACATTTGGGTGTTTCCGATTTGGAGCCATAACTAATGATGCTGTATAAATATTCCAGTACATACTGTTAGGTAAACATATGGATATGCATTTTTATTGGATTATCTAGGAGATTAACTGCTGAATCATAGACTATGCAAATGTATCATTTTAATAAATATTGCCAAAATGTTTTTCAAGTAGGTTGTACCACGTTTGATTCTAGGAGTATATGTTATTTCCCACCGTTTCAGGTCCTCAACAGTGCTTGGTAATGCAAGTCTATTTGGGTTTAGCCCCTTTGGTAGGTATATAGTGGCATCTCATTTTCCTAGTGACTGAGGTAAAGGTGGAATGAAGGCAAGCTTCTTTTCACATGTTATTTGAATATCCATTCTTGAGAAGTTCCTGTTCTAGTCTCTTTCCCCTTTTTCTGTCTTTGTCTTATTGATTTCTGAGAGGTCCTTACATGTTCTGAATACAAATCCTCAATTGGTTATCAGTGTTCCAAATAGTTCCTCTGACTCCACTGTTTGCCTTTTGCTTTCTTAACAGTGACTTTTGATAAACATCAATTCTTCACCTCAGTGGAATCCACGTGATCAGTCTTTCCTTTTCTGGCAGTGCTTTCTGTGGCATGGAGCTGTTGTAGGAAGCATTCGTAAAGGATGAGTAGAGCAGGTAAACGGAGGTGGAGGGAAGGCACTTTCCAAATGGCAGGGGATAGTGTCAGCCAAGGCAGGGATGTGCTCTCAAGACCGAAAACACTGGGCGGGACTCACTAGAGTGGAAGGTTTGTGTCAGTAAGCGTGGGAGAAAGCTTAGCCAGGTAAGGTGAGGCTAGACGGCACAGGACCTTAAGGTAGACCAAGGCTTTCCCTGTGACCTAAAGGCACTGAGGATGCTCTGAAGGTCCCTGTCTCCACCTACTTACAGGCCTTCCCTGTCTTTTTTTGCAGCTTACCATGTGGATATGCCCACCACAGAATTGAGCCAGTGTCCCTTGTGATACCTTTCTACCTTCTACATATTTCTATCTCTGTCTTTATCAGACTGCATGGCAACTTATGTATGTTCCGGTGTAAACAGACAACTCCAAAAGCAGATATTGGCAGCAGAATGCAAGATCAGTTTGTACAGGCTTACAAGAGCTGATTATTAAATTTTCAGGGCTTCTGTGAGCCAGCTGACATCATGTTGGTAGCTTGAAATCAAACATGGCAAGAGTATTTACTCAATGGAAATCAGCAAAACCTACAAACCAGGGTCCGGCCTCCCCGCAGAGCCAGTTGTGCCAGCACATCACCAGACATTGATCTCACTCATCTCTACACTCCTGTCACCAAGCACAGTGTCTGCATCAACGTTTGTTGAATTAAATTGCATTTTTTTCACAACACCTATCACTCCTTTTTGGACTCCACGTAAATAAATTCTTTGAACAATCATTATGAGAATCCTGCTCTCTGCTCCTTCAGTACAGCCAGTAGGTCACGTTCCTTTGTTATGCACAGTGAGGCCATCCCTGAATTTTCAATGGCATCCGTGAGGCAATTAGAGAACACCAGGCAATGCACAATTAAGGTCAAGGCAGGGTGTTACAGTGGCCAGTCCTTCCAGAGCCCAGTCCTCAGGAGATCTTTACAACCTGGCTGGTGCTCCTAAGAGGTTTGTAAAGCCTCCTTTCTCATGAAAATCTCAGAGTAATAGCAGCCCAGGCACTTCCTAGAGCTAAAAGTTCATCGAACTCACAAGGCCACTAAAGGAGCAGCCTGTGGGCCCACTGTGTCAGGCACAAGGCATGGCCCTGTTGTTCCCTCCAAAAACAAGATGGGGAAATGTCAGTTGGTGAGAGGGCTCGTGACTCACGACCATGTCCTGGGGAGGGAAGAGGTTTTCAGTAAAAGGAATGAGTAAAGTTTTATCTGCCACACAAATCCAAGAGCCAAAATTTGGTGAAAGAATGGATATAAATTAAATAGACACAACTCCAGCATTTCAAAGCAATTAAAAAATGTAACCGTTGATCCGTTTTTAGAGCAAGAATACCATTCCAATGATTCTCAACCGAAAGAATGCCCAGGGTTCAGGGGGCCAGCTCAGGAGAATCTCCTCAGGAATAGGCATGAGGCTTGTGTGATTCAAACAAAAATTACTCACTATTATAATTGCTTTAATTTATTTTTAGTCATGGTTATTTACTCACATAGAAATTTCAAAGAACATTAGGGAAGGCATGACTTTTTATGTTTATAATAAGATGCATGGGTTTTCAAAAGGATGAGAAATATTCATTTATTTTAATTCTCATCTTTTACAGATAAGGAAACTGAAAATCCACCTGTAAACTCTACAAAAGCATGGAGGAAATCTGTCTTACAACCCATTATGTGTCAAGTATTAACAATGCCAAGCAAATAGTAGGTATGCAGGAAATAGCTGCTGAATGAGTCAGTGAATCAATGAATGAGAACCCAAGAGGAGATATGACTTGGCCAGTATCACACGTGTTGACGTTTTGGCAGAACTCACATGAGTGTCCTAACCCCAAACCCAGTGAGCTTTCCACCCTAGAGTAGTAGTTAATTAAGAACACGGACTCTGGAGCCAGACTGCCGGGGTTTCTATGCCAGCCCCACCACTTGCTAGCTTTGTGACTGTGAGCAGGTTATGTAATACTCCTGAACCTCATTTCCCTCTCCCATAAAATGGGAATAATCACAGCCCTGCTTCCAGGAAGCAGTTACAAGTATAAAGTGAAGAAACACATGTAAAGTATTTAGAAAGTGCTCAGCGCTCAGGATGTACTCAATACACAATGGCCACAAATGATAAGACAGGACTAAATGACGTAGTCCCTAGTGGCTCAGCATTCTTTTTTTTTTTTTTTTGAGACAGAGTCTTGCTGTGTCACCCAGGCTGTAGTGCAGTGTCATGATCTTGGCTCACTGCAATCTCCGCCTCCTGGGTTCAAGTGATCCTCCCACCTCAGCCTCCCGAGTAACTAGGATAACAGGCATGCACCACCACACCTGGCTCATTTTTTTGTAGTTTTAGGAGAGAGGGGGTTTCACCATGTTGGTCAGGCTGGTCTCAAACTCCTGGCCTCTAGTGATCTTCCTGCCGCGGGCCTACCAAAGTGCTAGGATTACAGGTGTGAGCCACCACCCCCAGCCAGCATTCTGTCTTCTGTGTTCTTGGTAAGCCCTTTGAAAAATTAACCTAAGACAAAACCTTAATGCCTTCTTTTTAAATGACAGTTTACATTTTTTCCAGCAGCCCATCAATTTAAAGTAAACCCAAAGACTAACAAAAAAAACGTAGTGAGACCAAGAAGACAGTCTTTGAGGAAAGTTCTATTTCACTCTCCACTTCATCCCCTATAAAGCCTGGCAGGGGAAAGGTGAGAGAGCTTGGCGGTCACGAGCATAGACATTAGGCCTTAACTGCCTAGGTTTAAGTCTTTTTTTCTCTATTCGTTTTCATGTATGACCTTGGGCAAGTTATCTTCCCTGTTGGTGTTAATGCTTCTCCAGTTATGAGTTTAATAACTGCCCCTGCCACGTGTAGGGTTGTGGTGAGGACTAGCCAGTGCCCGGCACTTTCTTGGAAACACAGGGATTAACCATCACCTCACACAATAGACACTCATGTAATGTCATCTGTTTGCATAACTTCAGCTGCATGACAGAGCGTGCTGTTGTCTTGCCATTGGGTATCCTTGAAGACCACGTTGCAACTGGCACCCGAGCCACAGTCTAGATCCACAGGGCAGCCTGACACTAGCCTGCAGAGATGAGCAAATCATATCTAAAGCCAGCACTGATCACTAGAACCAAGCTCCAAGCTCCATGTCAACCAGCCTGAGTTAAAGAACCTCACTCATACAACAAAAGTATGCACAATTTTCCCGCAGAATATCATGAGGGGACTAAGGGTCCTGAGGCTTCATCATCAGTGAAAACAGAGCACCAGGGCATGAACCCCTTGATAAGGGTCTGGGGAAGGCCAGCCCCACATCCAGAACCAACCAAGCTGTAACTGGCAGGTACCAAGGGGCACACCGGGAGCTGAGCACTCTCAGGTAACCTCTCTACTTCTTGGTACTTTCCTGGACTTTCTCCAGCCCGTTCACTGGCAGAAGCATAGCTAGGTTCAATCCAGGACAGCTTGTGGATTATCACATCTCCTGAAGCTCCACAGACAGCCCTCCTCCATGTGTCACGGCAGTCTTCTTTAGGGGTGAATTCATAACCCACACACGGCTTGAATTTTTAACAGCGATCGCGTATAAATGTTCTTCAACCAGCAGAGCTTAAAACCAATAAACGTGTAGATTTTATAGAGTCCGTGCAGTGCTCTGGTTAAGAGTTTAGACTCCGAGTCAGGTGCTGCTTGAGTTCAAATCCTGCCTGAACCACTTATTTACCTGGGGTGAAACACTCAACATGTCTGTGACTCAGCTGTCATGTTGGTAAAATATAATCATTATATCGACCATAAACAGCTTTCATGTCAGGGAGTGAGTTACCACGTGTACAACACTGGGGAATTACCCAGAAAATAGCAGGCGTGCAGCACAGACTGGCTACAATTATACCACTTCTACTGGACGGTACAGATATCTGTGCAAATGAAGAGAACGGAGCCATAGAGAAGTCTCGCACTGAACCAGCCTCGAGGCTGTGTCCTTGTATGTGCTGTGCTTGTGCTGGAGACACGTCAGTCTCACTTGCTTCATTCTTAATGCACGTTCACATATTCCCATTGGTAGAAGTCACTTAGAACATGCCCAGAGCAGAGGCCTTTCCAGCTGCCCTCATCCTTTTACTTGCGTAACACTGAAGTCGCCGAACCAACCTTATTCAAAGTTTCCAAAACGATCACCTTTGGACTGAGTCAGCCTGGAAACTTTTAGTACACTAAAAGTTGCAGTTTCAAAAAGCTGTGAAAACGCCAGGTGCTGACCTACATCGTGTCCTGCTTCTCTGATTTCAGCAGCACACAAAAGCACACCCAAAAGAATAATCTACCTTGTGACCCATATGTGCTCTAAGTACTCTTCATTCACTGCAGGATCAGGTTTGTAACTGCACTCCGGCCTGTACTGATGATGTCAGTGTCTTGGAATTCAGCCTCCTCTCTCCATCCCCAACCTGGCTCAGGCAGCATCCCTCTGGTTCTGTACATCAGACACCTCCTCTATCCCCACCGGCAATCTCAGTCATAAAAGAATATAGGTCAGAGTGTCATTACCGTATTAGTCAGTTATAATCAAAACTGGGATGAGAACATGCAGAACTACTGGCTCCAACATTAGAGCTCTTTTCCTAAGACAGCTTGGAAGACACTTCTTATTGCATGTTCATCTAACAATGTGTAAAATTAAAAAAAAAAAAAAAACACCTCAAAATAAACCTATATTCCTAATGTGCCATGGTCACTTCTGGAAATAATAAGCAAGCTCTCAACACTGCTATGGGGCGTCTATATAATGAGCATGGAACTCACAGAGGCCAGGGAAGGCAAGCCCAGCAGTGGAGGCGTTTTATGGCCACGGTGGCCACATTTACTCATAGGCTTAAGACCAGGCCACTGGGCATACAAGAAAGAGCAACCCACTTGTCAGTATTCCAGATCCAGGTAATGCCTTGCCTCCTCTTCCTTCTACCACATCGAGGCCACCTTTGGGGAGAAACCAGAGAGGTATAACTCTACTTTTGTTGAAACACAGCAAGGCTGGATTTGAAGACAGTGGCAGGCAGCAGAGAGGCCAGCGCAGCCCAAAGCCTGGCAGCCTCATTGTCTTCTCCTTGCTCTGGGTCTTCCCACTTTCTCCTCAGTCAGGAGCCCTCCTGAGCCCCAACCAAAACCTTCACCTTGTGTGGGAAACATTAACAAAAGAAAATGGAACTTCAGCCAACTCTGCAACACTTAGCAACCCAGAAGGTTGAAAGCAATTTAATCCAACAACTTTTTATCATCAACGAAAACAAGAATGATAGGCTGGGCATGGTGGCTCACGCCTGTAATCCCAGTAATTTGGGAGGCTGAGGCAGATGGATCACCTGAGGTCAGGAGTTCAAGACCAGCCTGACCAGTATGGCAAAACCTCATTTCTAGTAAAAATACAAAAATTTCCCATTACTGGGCATATACCCAAAGGATTATAAATCATTCTATTATAAAGACACATGAACACATATGTTTATTGCAGCACTATTTACAATAGCAAGGACTTGGAACCAACCAAAATGCCCATCAATGATACACTGGATAAAGAAAATGTGGCACATATACACCATGAAATACTATACAGCCATAAAAAAGAATGAGTTCATGTCCTTTGCAGGGACATGGATGAAGCTAGAGGCCATCATTCTCAGCAAACTAACACAGGAACAGAAAACCAAACACTGCACGTTCTCATTCATAAGTGGGAGTTAAAGAGTGAGAGCACATGGACACAGGGAGGGGAACATCACACCCCAGGCCTGTTGGGAGGGTGGGGGGCATGGGGAGGAAGAGCATTAGGACAAATACCTAATGTGCGTGGGGCTTAAAACCTAGATGACAGGTTGATAGGTGTAGCAAACTACCATGGCATGTGTATACCTATGCAACAAACCTGCACGTTCTGCACATGTATCCCAGAACTTAAAATAAATAAATACAAAAATACAAAACTACAAAAATTAGTCAGACATGGTAGCAGGTGCCTATAATCCCAGCTACTCCTGAGGATAAGGTAGGAGAATCGATTGAACTCAGGAGGCAGAAGTTGCAGTGAGCCAAGATACAGCCACTGCTCTCCAACCAGCGTGGCAGAGTGAGACTTCGTCTCAAACAAACAAAACACAAGAATGATAAATATCTATTCAGAACCTATAAAAATCTCCAGGCACTCTTACAGATCTGTGGGGAAAACAAGGTGAATAGGACACAGTCCCTCTTCTTCAGTTATTCTTTGCCTAGCACAGTCTGGTGCTGAATAGAATGCCTGGTGTGCGTACCCACCTTACTGGATTATGAATCTTAGCTCTGCCACTTAATAGCCATATGACCTTTGGGCAAATCACTTAGCTGTCTCCTTCAGTTTCCTTATATGTAAAATGGGGATAATGATAAATCCTTCTTCATAGGATTGCTGCAAGAGTTAAATAGGTCAAAGGGCTTAGAAAAGTGGCTGCTACAAGAAAACTACTTAATAAATACTTGTGTAGGCTGGACGCAGTGGCTCACACCTGTAATCCCAGGGCTTTGGGAGGCCAAGGTGGGCAGATCACCTGAGGTCAGGAGTTCGAGACCAGCCTGATCAACATGGATAGAGAAACCGCCATCTCTACTAAAAATACAAAAAAATTAGCCAGGCACGGTGGCGTATACCTGTAAATCCAGCTAACTCATGAGGCTGAGGCAGGAGAATCGCTTGAACCCGGGAGGTGGAGGTTGTAGTGAGCCAAGATCGCACCATTGCACTCCCTCTGGCTGGGCAACAAGAGCAAAACTCCATCTCAAAAATAAATAAATAAATAAATAAATATTTGCATTAGTAAGCTTCCACAGTACGTACATTGATAAAACAGTTTCCTCAAGTAGGAAGCATACAGTCTTTTAGGATATTACAGCCAGAAAGGACCTCTGAGATCACTCAGTTCAGCTTCCTCAGTGTACAGATAAGAATGAGGTCTGGGGACATCAGCTGACTTGTCCACAATTACATAACTTGTTAAAAAGTAGCGCCCTGAGATTAGACCTAGGCCCCCAACCTAGATCTCCAATGTGCCTCCCAGTCTAAAAAACCAGTTTGTAAATCACTCTGCTGACTCTCCTCAGAACATGTTTGTATTTCAGTGACTCATAAGAAATAAACAATGTTAGGAGTATTGTTGCAATAGTACCATGACAATATATATGGGGATAGCATTTTAAGGTAGTGACCACCCAGCTGTGTCCCACTTCATTCACACATTTTTTTTTTTTTTTTTTTTTTTTGAGATGGAGTCTTGCTCTTGTTGTCCAAGCTAGAGGAGTGCAATGGTGCAATCTCAGCTCACCGCAACCTCTGCCTCCCGGGTTCAAGCAATTCTCCTGCCCCAGCCTCCCAAGTAGCTGGGATTACAGGCACCTCCTAACATGCCCGGCTAATTTTTTTTGTATTTTTAGTAGAGACAGGGTTTCTCCATGTTAGTCAGGCTGGTCTCAAATTCCTGACCTCAGGTGATCCACCTGCCTCAGCCTCCCAAAGTGCTGGGATTACAGGCATGAGCCACCACACCAGGTCTCATTCATACATTCTATGGAAGAACACAGATACTTCTGCTTCACTCTGTTCTAAATATATTTCATGCATAAAAGCTTAGTGTAAATTATTTCTTCAAATTCTCACAGCAATACTATGAGATAGATATTATATATTTTATATATAGTTATTCTAATCATACTGAAGAGCAAACCAAGGCACCCAATAGTTAAATAACATGCCCAAGATCACAGTTAATGAAAGGTAAAATTGTGATTTAAACCCAGAAGATTTATCTCCAGAATTCACACTTCCAGCCACTCTGCCATACTACCTCACTAGCCTGAGAGGGAGAAGTTCGTGTGGCACAATTCAAGTTTGAGTGTTATCCATATCTGTAGATTTCACATTTTCTTGCTTTTTTAAGTGTGTGTTTTTATGGTAGTAATCACATAAGGTAGCAGTGGTGCTAAGGGTGATTGTGTGTGTGTGTAGTGTGTTCTGTGCTCCACATATGTGGTTTCTGAAACTTCCAGGATCCACACAACGTAAATTTACATATAATCCTCTTTGGGTGGGTGGTTGTTGATTGGTTTGAATCATTTTAATATTTTTCTGCCCACACAAGCAGAAATAGTCTACTGAGAGACACAGCATATATCTTTGAACCACACTTAAACTGCTGTAAAATCTCTTGTTCATAGACTTCTCAGAAGATCACATGGCCAAACTCTGAGCATTAAGCAGCAGCAAACTCTGAGAACACTTCTGCAAGAATGAATCCCATTCCTCATGCTTCTTAAGAAGTCCAAATGAAGAATTTGTGGTGTTAGTTGGGAAGAAAAAAAAAAATTAATAAATTTAACAAAAGTTCTTGGCATTTGACTTAAGGCTTGTGGAGTCAGGGTCTCACGGTGTTGAGGTATGTTATTCATATCAATCAACGTAGTAATTCTTTTGGTTTGTAGAATGTCTTATGCTTAAAAAAGAAAGATATTTTGTCATCCTTGTCAAATAGAGGTTTGGAAGGAAGGAGGAAGGATGTTCCCTTAAACAGAAAAGAAAACTGAGGCAGAAAAGCTTAAGTGATTTAGACCAAGAAAACCAAAGTTTTATAACTGGAAGAAATCACTTGTGCAAGGCCAAGGACCTAAACGTGGGCTTTCTGACTCTGAGTCTAGAGCTTTTCTGAAAAATAAGGCAACACAGAAGTGTATTTGCATGGGTCTATTTTTGTATTCTCCATTGCATTCCTTTGATCTAGGTCTGTACTCTGTCAATATCACACAAGCTTGATTACTATAGCTATATAATAAGTCTTCAAATAGGGCAGGCTGATTCCTCCCACTTCGTTTGTTTTAAAAATTGTTCTAGCCAGTATGGTTCCTCAGTCTTTGGTCAAAATTTTAGAAAAATTCTCTTTATATATATATATATATATTTTTTTTTTAATTGCATTTTAGGTTTTGGGGTACATGTGAAGAACATGCAAGATTGTTGCATAGGTACACACGTGGCAGTGTGATTTGCTGCCTTCCTCCCCATCACCTATATCTGGCATTTCTCCCCATGCTATCCCTCCCCAACTCCCCACCCCCTATATATATTTTTAAAAAACAACATTGCTAAAATTTGGGTAGGAATTGTATTAAATGGATATATCAACTTGGAGAGAACTGACATCTTTACTTTACTGTGTCTTACTATGGTGAATACTTCCATGAATGTGGTATGTCTCTCCATTTATTTAGATCTTTATATTTCTTTCATCAGGTTTTATAACCTTCAACATACAAGTCCTATGCATATTTTATTATATTTATACTTACATAATATATATTACAAATACCTTTAAATATACTTACACTTATTAATTTTAAGTGATTAAAATTAGCATTGTATTTCTTATCCTGGCTTTGGCATGTTCATTACAAGCATATAGACATACAGTTAATTTTTGTATCCTGTGGTCTTGCTGAACCCGCTTATTAGTTCTACGAGAGTTTTTGGTAAATGTGTTAATATTTTTTTTGTAGGCAATCATGTCATCTTCAAATGTAGTTTTATTCTTCCTTTCCAATCTGTATGCTTTTAATTTCTTTTTTTGCAAGGGCAAGAATTTCCAGTTCTGTGTTGAGTAAGAGTGGCAGGAGCAGATTTTCTTGCCTTGATCCCTGTCTTAGGGAGAAAACATTAAGTCTTTCTTCACGAAGTATGACATTGGCTGTAAACTTTTAAATTGAGGAAATTCTTTCTCTATTCCTAACTTGCTGAGAGTTTTTTTTTAAATCAGGAATGAGGGTTGAATTTTGTCAAATAATTTTCTGCATCAATTAATATAAGCACGATTTTAAAATATTGAACCAGTCCAGCATACTTAGAATAAATCTAATTTTATATGACATGTAATTCTTTTTGAACATGGTTGCATTCAATTTGCTAATATTGTAGAGGATTTTCACATGTATTAATACAGCTACCCCTAATTTCATTCGATTCATGTTTATATAATGTAGATTTTTTTATCCTTTTTCTTTCAACACAGCCATATCATTACATTTGAAGGGGCATCTTATATAATTGGGTCATGTTTTCAAAGCACTCTGCTAATTTTTGTCATTTTCATAGGTCCAAAACAATTAAACATCAGTAATTACATTGTTTTAACCTTCAAAACAATATCCTCAAATCCTTAAAATATGCAAATTACACGAGAGAAGAAACTGAGTTACAGAGAAAAGTACTGGGCTAAGTCAGTATATCCAGGAAGCAATAGAAGGGATTTGAACCCAGTTTGGCTCTGGTATTCTTGCTTGCACCCATTACTCTTTGCCAGCCTGGGCTAGCCAGCAAGCAGAGCTGCCTTATTCTCACCCCTAGAGTTGACTTTAGCACAAGCTATACATATTTTAAGAGGTCCACCTATTCACTGAACTCTAATCCCACTCGGGAGAGAAGTAAAGTTTCAATTCACTGGTCAGGCCCCTGGCCTGACAGTACTTGCAGCCATGAATGCTGGTCATGACCAGCTGCTGTTGCTCCTAGGTTTGAGCAGGCAATGAGAAATAGTGCTCTCCTTATCATCCTAGAAGGTTTGGGCAGCCTGGACCAAAATCAGTGGCAGGCCAAGTGACTGGGAGAAAAGTCCCCAGCCAGTTAAAAAAGGAGATGCATACTTAAGCCTGAGCAAACAGAGCAGCAGCATCCAGCTCCAGTGAGGCACACCGAGATAAACATGGACCCCCACCCTCCACCCTCACTGTGGGTTTCTCCAGGAAAGAGGTGGGAAGGGCCTGGGCAGGACACAGGGCAGGCCCTTCGGTCTGGTCCAAAGAAAACACACAAACATGACCAGGGACTTCACGAGGTTATAGCTCAAAGCCATCCTGTATTTGGTAGGCATCACCTAAATGCTCCAAGAAGGACCCAAAATTTACCTTCTTCCTTTGAATGCAGCAGATTACACAATGAATCAGAGCAAAAATGTAAAAGTCTACACACAATTCATGACTCCCTTCGGCTGTGAACCTTCCTGTGCTGTCAACATACACTCTCTGCTATAAACTGAATGTTTGTGTCCACCTAAAATTCCTGTGTTTAAATCTGGCCTCCAAAGTCATGGCATTTGGAGTTGAGGCCTTTGTGGGGTAAATACATCCTGAGGATGGCGCCCTTGTGGATGAGACTAGTACCCTTATACAAACGACCCCAGAGAGTTCTCTTCCCCCTTCCACCACGTGAGAGCACAGCAAGACAGTTGTCTGTGAACCAGCAAGCAGGCCTAACCAGACACCAAATCTGCTGGCACTTTGATCTAGGACTTCCTAGCTTCCATAATTGTGAAAAATAAATTTATTTATAAGTCACCCCACATATGGAAGTTTGTGATAGCAGGTCCAACATACTACAACCCTATCTTACCATCTTCATCATCCATGAATGGTCTCCTGGGATTCAGGTAGGCTTGAGTGGCCTAATTAATGAAAAGAAAAGGACAAAATGTCCTGGTAAATTACCACAGTCACCACAGAGAGGAAAGGACCTGGTATCTAGCATAAAGAAAACCATATTGCAAAAGACTCTCAATCAATCTACAATTGTAAATTGTGTAACCCAACCTACCAAACAGCAAAGTTCACATAGATGAAATCTTAACCCTGTCCCTGAAAACCTTTTTCCCATGTGTCAAGGGTGAGTACAGTGATATGCCAGTGATCTATTTTATAAAAGCTAGAAAACAGATCCAAGAAGGTTAAGACATTGTCTCAAGTTTATCCAGCAAAAGGGGAAGCAGGGCCCAGGCTTAAAGTCTGGTTTCAATCGGATCTTTTGGCTCCAGACAACGTTCTCTTCATTCTATCATGCTTCCTCACAAAAACAAGCAGATGTCGATGTTCACATCTCTAAGGACACAACACTCCTCCCAGAAAAGAAGCCAGATTGACCTACCCGAAGATAATCAGCAAGTCCCTAACTGAACTTAAGTTTTCTTAGAAATGTCTTAGCTCTATAATTTCAACTTTATTTTTAAAAATGGTGTGTTTATAGAAAAAGACTGGAATGTGTTCAGCTGATAGGATTATGAATAAAGTCCTCTCTGTCTCCCCTAGAAAAAAATTTTCTTTAAAGTTGGGTTCTATTATTTTCTTTTTCCCCTTTTCTGTAAAGGAGTCCATTTTCCTAAATGTCATTCTAAAGATGTCTAAGGTCATTGCACTGAAGTCTTCACAAGAAAGAAACGAGCTGAACAAAGCAGGAGGTATCATGTTACTTGACTTGACTTCAAAGTATACTACAGGGCTGTAGTGACCAAAACAGCATGGTACTGGTACAAATACAGACACATAGACCAATGTAACAGAATAGAGAGCCCAGAAATAATGCTGCATATTTACAACCATCTGATCTTCAAGAAAATTAACAAAAGCAACCAATAGGGAAAGGACTCCCCATTCAATAAATGATGCTGAGATAGCTGGCTAGCTACATGCAGAAGACTGAAACTGGACCCCTGTCTTATATATCACATAGAAAAATCAACTCAAGATGGATCAAAGACTTAAATGTAAAACCTAAAACCATAGAAACTTTGGAGGATAACCTAGGAAATACTATTCTGGATATAGGACTTGGCAAAGATTTCATGATGAAGATACCAAAAGCAATTGCAACAAAAACAAAAATTCACCAATGAGAACTAACTAAATGAAAAAGTTTCTCCACAGCAAAAGATATTAATAACAGAGTAAATAAATAACCTACAGAATGGGAGAAAATATTTGCAAACTAGGACGGGAACAACAGACAAAGGCTTAATGTCCAGAATCTATAAGAAACCTGAACAAATTTACAAGCAAAAACCAAACAACACCATTAAAAAGCGGGCAAAGAACATGAACAGTCACTTTTCAAAAAAAGACATACATGTGGCTAACAGGCATACGAAAAAAAACTCGACATCACTAATCATTAGAGAAATGCAAATCAAAACCATAATAAGATACCATCTCATACTCGTCAGAATAGCTACTATTAAAAAGTAAAATCATAATCATAATCATAATAATAACAGATGCTGGTGAGGTTGCAGACAAAAAAAAAAAAAAAACACATACACTGCTGGTGGGAGTCCAGATTAATTCAGCCATTGTAGAAAGTAGCGTGGTGATTCCGCAAAGAACTAAAAACAGAATTAGCATTCAACCCAGCAATCCTATTATTGGGTGTATATTCAAAGGGCTATAAATTGTTCTACCATAAAGATACATGTTCATTGCAGCACTATCCACAATAGCAAAGACATTGAATCAAACTAAATGCCCATTAATGGTAGACTAGATAAAGAAAACATAGTACATATGCACCATGGAATACTATGCAGCCATAAAAAAGAATGAGATCATGTCCTTTGCAGCAGCAACATGGATGGAGCTGGAGGCTCCATTCAAGCCTTAGTGTTTTAGGCACTGTCAAAAATATAACTGAGTTCTTGACTTAAAAATGTGATGTTCATCTGTGTCTGAAAATTGTATGTTTCTCTTTCCTTGTCAAATTATTTCAAGACCCTCTCCCTGATGCATAGGTCTCCAGGACTCTGACTCCACTGAGCGCCAGTCACCAAGTCTAGCCTGGAGATCTAGGCTGGGCAGTTTCTCCACCTCACTGGTCTCTGAACACAACCTACTTTGTTGCCTGAGGTACTCTCAGAAATTGTGCCTCTTTGTGAGGAGAGATGGTTTTACAGGATGATATGAGGTTACCTGGGGAGGGATAGTCGATCTGCCCTCCAGGACAAGCATGGCCAGATTTGTGGGAAGGAATGCATCCTGGGCAGCAGACCAGAAGGATTACTCAGTGACTTACTCTGTGACCTTGGGCCAGTGATTCCTCATCTGCTAAAGAGGGCTTTGGATTAGGGGATCTCGAGGATTCCTCCCTGTGCTAACCCTCTGCAAGACTAAATTTCTAATGCTCAATCCCAAAGGATTTATTTGGAAGAGACAGACACATCAGGTAGGACAGACCTTTAGCAACCAAATATTAATAACAGCTAATTTTAACGGGTTTACTCTGTGTCATGCCCTGTTTTAACACTCCACGTACAATGCTTCACTTAATCTTCACAGTAACTTTATGAGATAGGAATTATTATTATCACTAATTTATATATCAGTAAACTAAGTTCAGAGAAGTTACTTAACCTGCCCAAGGTCACACTAGTAGGTAATAGAGGTAGGTAACTAGTAGATAACTAGTAGGTAACTACCAGTAGGTAACTAGTAGGTAACAAAGTCAACTCTTTAATTCAGCCAGTTTGGCTCCAGAGCCGTGTTCCTCACTGCTACTTCATGTTGAAAAATCTGTCTGCAGAGCTCAGTGTCTCCCATGTGACCTGTACTGACTTCTGGTTTTACCAAATTCACTCTCCCTCTTCCCTGCAAATTGCCCAAATTCTCTATGGCTTCCCTTATATAAAGTTGAAATTAAAAAACAACAACAACAACAACAAACTCCTTTGCCCAAGTCCCAGCACATAGGTATAATAATATAAAATGGGGGAGGCAGTGTAGAATTGTATATAATTCTTTCACATCTTTCAGACGTGAAAGCTGAAAGTTGAGGGAGTTACATTCATATCCAGCAGGCGGGCAAGTGATTTAGAAAGCAGAATAACTTCCTGGACCCCTGAAATCACTGACTGCCCAAAAAGTCACAACTACCTCCTCCACATTTTCACTTGTTTCTGCCCTGTTCCCAGGGCTGAGGGTTGCTTAGGAGGTGCTGTTCAATCCCAAGATGCTAAATAAAAAGATAGGGATGAGTCACTCAACTTGGGGAATGTAGAAAAGTCAGAAGAAGAAAAGCTAGAAGTCCTTCCTTGGGTCCCCCCATCTACTCATGTAGGAGAGGTTCCTCTGTGCTTCCTCTTTCTCCTGGGGTTATCCATGACAATGAAAAACCCACTGAGAAAAGGAATAAGGAGCCTGGGAAGATCAACTGTGATTTATTCACGAAAGAGCATTGCAAACTGTAATCAGCCATTAGAATCCATTGATAAACAAAATATTAATCGAATACCAATATGTCCAAGGCAATCTAGAGATATAGGGTACTTGCCCTCTTGACTAAGTCTTCCACAGTAAACCCTCAATAAATTTGAAGTTTTTCACCAAGGCACAGAGCAGCATTTGGAAGTGGCCCCCTGGGGAAGGAAGCATCCTGCCTGGATCCTTAGGGAGGAAAAGAAAAATGTAATAGTTTGAGGAAAGTAAAATCTCTATCCTCAACCCACCATGGGCTTGGATCTCAAGTACGCTATTATCGTTTTTCCTCATGTGGTCCTGGGATCTAGCTCACAGCATCCAAAGCTGGAATCAACCCCAACTGGCCACATCTCGCATAATATTGTTTTTTGGTTCACTCTCTGTGATTGGTGAAAACCTCCTGAGCACAGAGGAAACACTGTTTCCTTTTGACCAGATTAAACCCTTTTATTTCTCACAGGAAGGGCAGTGACTTTTCCACTATAAAGAAAATAGAAAACTGGGCATAGGGCATCGCAGGGAAGGGAAGTCTGCAGGGCGTGCTTGTTCGGAGCCCAGGTTTTGAGCTCCTGTTTCAGCTCTCTACTTTCTAGCTGTGTGACTTGGCAGGTTACTCAATCTTAGTGAGCCTCACTTCTGTCATCTGTGGAAGGGGTGGATGGTACTTACCTCCTAGGATTTTTTTTAACTCCAGGGACTTTTAAAAACATTGCACATAAAATCACTGGCTCCCCCAAAGTACCTGGTATTGTGCCTTGCACATAGTAGGTTCTTAAGAAATGGTAACTATTATTGCTGTTGTTTCCAGAAAGTGTAAGCAGCAATGATGAGCTTTTGCTTTGGAGTCTATGTTTAAACTTAATAAGCTATAAAAGCCTACCTATTCTTTTAGTTCACTCAATAGATATTCGCT
>PVKV010019207.1:22607-42909 GCA_004027835.1 Alouatta palliata
AACCCCGTCTCTACTAAAAATACAAAAATTAGCTGGGCATGGTGGCACGTGCCTGTAGTCCCAGCTACTCGGGAGGCTGAGGCAGGAGAATTGCTTGAACCCAGGAGGCGGAGGTTGCGGTGAGCCGAGATCGCGCCATTGCACTCCAGCCTGGGTAACAAGAGTGAAACTCCGTCTCAAAAAAAAAAAAAAAAAAAGATATTCGCTGGGAAGTTACCATGTGCCTGAATGACCTAAACTCTGGAGGTAAATGATTTGCGACACATTTTCTCCTCCTTCAGGATTTCACAGCCTAGCAGTGGGGAAGGTATTACATAAACTAGTAACAACAGCGGTGTGACAAGCGTTGTGGAGGAAAGTGCTGTGGAGGCAAAGGAGGGAGCAATGAATTCACTTGGTTGGAAACAGCTTAGTGTGAGTCAGGCTGGAATTACAAGGCCGAGCTGTTCTGCCCATTTCTGTTTGTGACTTGGAGCATGTGACCAGGAATAAGGCAGAAGTCTTACAAGCCTTTAAGCCAAATAGGTGTTAGACACCATTCTTGACTGCTCGCTTGCACCCATGCAAACACACACATGTTCCAATGCACTGACACACACTGCATTCCAACACACACACACACACACACACACACACACACACTTCAGAATGCCTGTATACACGCACATGTACATTCCAACTTAAGCACACACATAGTTTTCAACTCACTTGCCTATAAACACACACACATTTGACTTAATCATGCTCACTCACACATTCCAATCAGTTACTAGAGTGCGACATTCCACTACTTGTCTGTCTCTGGCTGTCTACACTGCTAGGCCAGGCCCAGGACTTCTCTCTGAACTGCAATAATCTCTGAACACCTTCCTGTCTGCACTTTCAACTCTCTCTAAATGTTCAGTTACCCTTCCTGTCTGTGCTCATGACTTCAGTCTCATCCCCAGCAAATCATCCTCTTGTCTGCAATCATAGGGATTTTTCTGAAACTCAATCCAATAGGGTCTCTTTTCTGCTTAAATAAAACTTCACTGCCCACTTCTCTACTTCCCATTACTGATCCTAGCATGATGCACAGTGCCTCCCATGATCTCGCCTGTCCCAACATCTCAGCCTTCTTTCTGCCACTTATGATCATTCATCCACTTATTAAGCAGATACTGGCTAAGTGCCTACTATGTGCAAGTCTTTGAACCAGGTACATTCTCTTTGAAACACATGCTTTAGCAGGTCTAACTAAGTGTCGTTCCTTGGAAGGCCCAAGCCACCTCCAGGCTACAGGCCTTTGCTCACCTGTTTTTCTTGACTGGTAGACTTGCCATCAACAATGACATGCTCGTCCCCTCACAGAATTGAGCACATGTCCTCTGTAGTTGCTTTCGCCCTGTGGTCGCTGCTGTGCCAGCGCCAGCACCCCTTCTTCTACTTATCAGCTTACGTGTGTATCCCCATCCCTGCCACCCTGTAACCTCTACATTATTCGACGTCTCCACCATCCAGCATCATCCCCAGACGATGGGAATCTCTTAGGAAGCACTTGCTGAGTGAAGCAATGTTTCTTCTCTATTTATTATTTATTTGTTTGTTTGTTTGTTTTTTGAGATAGAGTTTTGCTCTTGTTGGCCAGGCGGGAATGCAATAGCGAGATCTCAGCTGACTGCCACCTCTGCCTCCCGGGTCCAAGCTATTCTCCTGCCTCAGCCTCCTGAGTAGCTGAAATTAGAGGCGCCCACCGCCACACCCAGCTAATGTTTCTCCTCTTACCCTATTCACGAAAATTTAGTTGCGTCATTTTTATCCCTCCCAGTTAGTGTTCCTAGAGAAGAAACTCTTTATGTGTTTTTCCAACGTTGTAGCAAACAATAAAGAATCTCTGTATAGTGCTCTGCATCAGTTGATCTTTATACTAGTAGGTGTCAGAAGTAAGACTCAGGGGCAAACTTCTGACTAAATTGTGTTTCCAAAAGTAAAAGAAAAACAGAGATTGTTGGTGAAACAGTAGAGCAAAAGGGGTGAGCTGCTCTCACCAAAAGTTAATGTTACAACTTCCCTGTTCACTGGTTACTTATGAAAGCAGGTTAATCCTGCTCTATATTATTAAGTTCTAGGAGGTGGTTCCTGTTATTCATTCATTAATTCACTCACTCACTCATTCATTCTTCAGTGTATATTATTGAGTACCAAACACAACTGGGTCTGTGTTAAGTGCTAGATAATCCAACAGTGAATTAAGAGAGCGCAAATTGCTTTTGGTGAGAGCAGACCATCCCTTTTGCTTTACTGAACACTACGCATTGGGATGGCAGCCTGAATGGAGACAACAGCCTGAATGGAGGGAGAGGGAAACAGACAGATTGAAGATAGGTTCTGGAGGGTGAAACAAGCCTTGCTGATGGCTCATATGTCGAAAGAATAATCAAGGATGACTCAGCTTGAATACCTGAATGGATGGTTTTGCCATTTATTGAGCTTGGGAAGAATAGAAAAGCAATACATTTGGAGAAAAAGTAAATCTAGCTTTCACGGCAAGCTTAAATTATCTATGAATCATCCAGGTAGAAATAGGCATTCTGATTGTTCTCTAATCTTGAGCTAGAGAGGAGGCCTGAGCTAGAGATATTAATTGGAGGGAAAAAAATGTATAAACGGCCTTTAAAGCATGAGACTAGAGAAATTACCTAGAGAGAGAGTATGTGTAAAAAGAAAAGAAAAAGGGGCCTTACTAAGGCTCTTTCAACTCTACTACACCTCCTTTTTTTGCTTGGATTTAGAAGTGGAAGCAAAGAGATACACATGTAAAATGTATCAGCTGAAATGGACATAGCACGGTCCATGGGGCAAAATGCTGGAACTCGTCTTTTTTGTTTTGTTTTGTTTTAACTGAAGTGCTATAGGTGAAAGAAAAATGGAGATCTGAATCATTGAGAGCTCTTACAAAACAAATTCTAGCTCTCTTTTGCTGTCTCTCTCTCTTTCTCTCTCTCACACACACACACACACACACCCCCTCACACACACACACGCAATGACAGATGATATACACAAATGAAAAATTCAAACCCCATGAGCCTAAAATGCTTCATCTTCTCATCCTCTAATAGGACACAAGAGAAATAAAAAGCCAGAGTTGCCCTAACATTAGTTCATTCCTCTCCCATGACTCATTAAACATCGATATTACCTTAAAGTTGTACGGTTAAGAGAAATTGGTCCTATGTGAATTAATGGAGCTCTTCCCTTGCACTAGACTCAGCAGGGTCTATCTGACATAAAGCAACACAGTTTATGGGGAATATAACAGGGTGATGTTCCCATATCCTTCCTGAAGCGGGGCCCCACCTCTGAGAACACCAACTGGCTCCCAAAGGCTTCCTTCTAAGAGGCTCTTTCTGTGCATGAACTTTTTAATGATGTATTAATTTTTCTTGAAAGGTAGGGTAGGGGAAAGAATTTGGAAGTACACTTGAACTGACTGTTATATCTACAAAATTAATGTCTTCATGTCTAATTACAGAACTAAAATGGGCAATTAGAGTCCATAATTAAAGAATATACATAATGAAATTACAGTGTGCAATGATTCAGGAAAAATCTTAATTATACTCTGTGAACCTGAAGTTCCTGGCACTACCTCACATTGCTATTTTCATCCCAGAAATCATTTGCATGAGCTCATCTCACAGGTTTTCCATGTCTCTGAGTGGGGATGCTTCATGGGGACAGAGAGGCCCTGAGAACGTGCCCACTGGTAACTTTCACTAAGCCCAGTCAGCACAGCCCACCCTCATGAGACTGGCTGCCAGTACATTGAAAAAATCAAAACTGTATCTCATGACTAATGTAATGGAAAGCTGTTCTCTGGACAGTTTTCAAAAATTAATCTTTTACCACAACATGACGGGTGAGCACCAATCAAAACACTGGGTCAATTAATTAAGAAACAATAAAGTATACATAAATCTATATGGATATATGGATATACATATACATGTTTAGTATAAATATGCATATGTGTGTACATATGTAATATACAGTTTTTAAAAGAGTGTGAAGAAAGACAAGTACATCATGCATGATGTAGTCTGTGTAGGTCCAGGTACTAATTTGTGCACTACTGTACAAAAAACAGTTCAGAACTAGTGGCTCACGCCTGTAATCCCAGCACTTTGGGAGGCTGAGGCGGGCAGATCACAAGCTCAGGAGATCAAGACCCTCCTGGACAACATGGTGAAACTCCGTCTCTGCTAAAAATACAAAAATTAGCTGGGTGCAGTGGTGCGTGCCTATAATCCCAGCTACTAGGGAGGCTGAGGCAGGAGAATCACTTGAACCTGGGAGGTGAAGGTTATAATGAGCTGTGATCACATCACTGCACTCCAACTGGGTGACAGAGCAAGACTCCGTCCCAAAAAAAAAGTTAGAAAAGCACAAAGTCAAGGTACAAGAGGGAAAATGTGAAAATGTGGAATGCCGAAATTATGTCAGACATTTTTTATAAGCACTGCTTATATGTTGATTCATTTAATCCCCATCGCAACTCTATGAGATAGACACAATCGTTTTATAGATGAAATAACAAAAGCATAGATTAGTTAACAAATTGCCAGTTACTCAGCTGGTAAGTGAGGAGCCAGGTTTACACCAGCACCCGGCTGCAGAGCCCAGCAGTGGCCCACTGAAGGCTTTTGAGCAACAGAGTGACACAAGAAGGCGTATCAAGAGTATGTGCGCTGGTAGCTCTAAAGAGGATGAACTAAAGTTGAAGGAAAACAGCAAGCATGAAACTATAGCAATTTCCCAGAAAAGTGGCCAAGACAGTCTGACCATTGAGAGTGACAAGCTAACGGAGGGAGAATGAGAGACATCATGGTAATAGACGGGTTATCTGAGTGACTGGTAGGTGTGATACGGAAGGTAGGTCAGAGATGACTGTGTTTTTGATCTAAATGACAAAATAAATTGTGAAAACATTATCAGAGACAGGAAAGGGAAGGAAGAATGTAATGGAAGAGTTGAGTTCTTCACAGATGTTGTGTCGTTGAGATGTCTGAGTGCTTCCACAAGGAGGTGTCCATCAGGCAGCTGAAGATTCCAGACAAGAGCTTGATTGATCAGGCTAGAGAGGCTAGTCGGAAAGGAGACTGAAGAGAGAATCCAATCCAGGACAGCCTGACAAGCCAAGGGAGAGAACACAGAGGAGAAGGAAAGGCGGGGGGTCACAGAAAGGACATGACTCCAAAGCATAAAAGGCAGTTGTTATTAGTCACCACCTCCCAGAAGCTTCCCAGCCTTCACTTAGACTAACCTCCTCTTCCTCTATCATAACTCACACTCTTGGGACACAGTAACCCTCAGGAAATGCTAATGATATGATCATTGCTATTTATTAAAATTGCTCAACAGTCAGCTCCGAAAGGACAAAGGTAGCATCTGTCTTGTTCACTGTTGAATTCTGGAAGCCTTGTGCTTAGCGTGGCATTAAATAAATACATCCTGGGCAATGAAGAAGTAAGTAGAGGATTGCAGGAACTGAGCTGATGAGAGGTTGGCAGTAGGAACTCATTCCCAGGCCAGTGCCATTTCTACTGTACCCCACAGCCTTCTCCTTTCCCAACCACTGCCCCCAGCTTCTCAGGGGCAGCCCTCACAGCTCAGTAATGAGTGCCTACATGATACATTCACATGTTACAGAGCATGTGTGTGTGTGTGTGTGCTGACAGGGTACAGAGAGGCCAAGCCACAGCCACTTTTCCCCCCGCAGACCACACCCCTCATTTACTGTGAACCTCCTGGCATATGAAGAAAAGATTAAATACAGCATTTCAACCACCATAACAAGCAGGAAATGTTTACCAGGGCCAAAGGAAAAAGCAGCATCCCACCCTCTGGCCTCACACCACTAGTACCAGAGTCAAATCACTGAAATTAGTGTTCTGGCTCCTCGGCTAACATAACCACTTGCTCCTGGCAAATCAGAGAGAGGCCACTTACCCTTTCAGATCACATGAGCCTCTGGCTGTCAACGGACAACAGAAGCACTAGGGGTTTGCACTTGGTTAAAGCAACTGAAATCAGAGGCATCCGCAAAGCTGAATTCAGTCAATCTTATCCAAAGTATTTGGGTTTATATTCGCTAAATTATTAATGCCCAAGAGGAAACTAGAAGGCAACGGGTTCTTTTATCATTGTTATTGTGGCTCTTCTGATCCGTCAGCTTGGCTAGGTTATAGACCCCAGGTACTCAAATACTGATCTAGGTGTTGCTGGGAAGGTGTCCTGTAGATTGATTAAAATCCATCATGGGTTGACTTTATGTGAGGAAGATTATCCTAGATAACCTAAACGGGCCTGATTCAATCAATTGCAAAGGAAAAAGCAGAGCTGTGCTAAGCGCGATAGCTCACGACCGTAAGCCCAGCACTTTGAGAGACCTAGGTAGGCAGATCACCTGCGGTCAAGAGTTCAAGACCAGCCTGGCCAACATGGTGAAACCCCAACTCTACTAAAAATACAAAAATTAGCCAGACATGGTGGCGGGCACCTGTAATCACAGCTACTCTGAGGGTGAGGCATGAGAATCACTTGAACCCGGGAGGCGGGGATGCAGTGAGCTGAGACTGCACCACTGCACTCCAGCCTGGAGGACAGAGTGAGACTGTCTCCAAAAAAAAGAGCAGAGCTGAGATTTCCCTGAAGAAGAAGAAAAGTCACACCCATGGACAGCAGCTTCAGCCCATGCCCAGGAGTTCCAGCCTGCCCTTCCTGAAAGCCTGCCCTGTGGATTTGGGACTTGCCCACCAGCCATCACAATCACCTAAGCCAAGTCCTGGCAGTAAGTCTCTTACTATATGCCTCCTATTAGTAGGATAACCTCTGAGTAGATACCAAGTCCATCCGTTATACAATGACTGTTCACTAGGTGCCATGCCCTGTTCCAGGTGGCAAAGATGCCTAAGGAGCCGCTGCTTGTACCTTGGGATAAATGAGTGCCTAACTAGGGGTTTCTCCCACACCCACCTGAAATCCCTGCTTTAGGTTCTGGAGGTTACCCCAAGCCCTCTTAAATGCATGTACAGTACCTGGAATTACGTTCTCCCAATTATCCTGTATCTTAACTCTAATAGTAATAAGGAAATAAGATTCATTTTACAGAAGTCAAATCTTCACAGTTTTTCCTAAGATGAGGAAAAAGGCTACAAAAACAGCAAGTTTCTAAGCAGTGAAGTGAGGAGGGGGTGGCACAGTGCAGCCATCAGGCACAGGGGTCAAAGAAGTAGGTCATAAGTTGCAAAAGGATGAAGGTGCCCAAAAGGAAAAGGGGGCACCTACTGCAAACTTTCTCTCCTCTCCCACCAAGCCCAGCCTGGACCTTTGAGACCTTGACTCCAGCCCTGCATCACCCATTCATATGTTCTCCTCAGCCCTCTACACAGTTGGAGTAGGGGAAATATGCTGGCAAGGTGGATTTTTTCAGCCTCTGGGGGGTCTATATTTTAGAGATTACAAGTTTGGGGACATCTCATTGACCCCCTAAAAGTTTGAAACTTAGGCAAATTAGAAGAACAGAAGAGCAACCATTCTAATATGTGTTGAAAAACTCTGGCTCTCCAAGAATTTACCATATGAAATCAGAGGTCCAGCTGGGATTCCACACTGCAGATGTGTAGTACAGAGCTGAAATTTAGTTCACTGTAGGCTTCAGACACGTCTTAGCATGTGTGAAGGACTTCTGATGGAAGTTTCTAGAAGTCTATGTGAGGAGGGACTGAGGAGCCTCTAGGGAAATCACCTGTCCTAAGAAAGACAGAATCAAGACCACAAGTTTGGGCTGATGAACCTGTCTCTCTCTGTGTTGACAGAGCGGGTGACAATGAGTTCTATGTGCCTCTCACTCATGCCAGCCCGTCTGACACACCTGATGTCCCAATACTTGGGATAGGGATCCCAAAGTAAGACTGAAAAAGTCTGTTTTCATTAAAAAGATCTATATTCTCAGCTAGGCATTGAAAACATCAGGCAGAACTGGATCATGGCATTAAAATGGGATCCTTTTCACTGAAAAACCCAGGCAGTGGCATCAACAGGATCAGGGTTTGGCCAGCCTGGGCAAGTCAGGCATGGCAGAGCTGACCTGGTGCTGCTTTGGTGCCAATCTGTGATGAACATTCAGGGTGACGCTTGGGCTGGTACAGGCAGAAAGTGGTGGTTCCGCAGCAGGCACCCTCCCAGGACCATGCAGGCACCAGGGACCTCACCAGCAGAGAGTACCACATGGAGCCAGGGCCGGAGCCAGGAAAGAAGAAGAAAAGAAAAACGGCAGCTTCATCAGGATAAACAAGAGGGCCGTGCTCCTGAGCCACATGACAGCCAACCCTCAAGAGCCTCTGGAGCATTTGGAAGAGATTTTAGTGCCATGGGAGAGAAGGAGGTGATGTTTCTCTAACTGGAGATGCAGACAGGAAAAAAAAATTAAACTATCACAGTTTAAAATGTGGGGGAGCCGGGCGCGGTGGCTCACGCCTGTAATCCCAGCACTTTGGGAGGCCGAGGCAGGTGGATCACGAGGTCAAGAGATCGAGACCATCCTGGTCAACATGGTGAAACCCCGTCTCTACTCGGGAGGCTGAGGCAGGAGAATTGCTCGAACCCAGGAGGTGGAGGTTGCGGTGAGCCGAGATCACGCCATTGTACTCCAGCCTGGGTAACAAGAGCAAAACTCCATCTCAAAAAAAATAAATTAATTAAATGTGTGGGGTAGGCCGGGTGCAGTGTCTCATGCCTGTAATCCCAGCACTTTGGGAGGCTGAGGCAGGCAGATCACAAGGTCAGGAGTACAAGAACAGCCTGGTCAATATAGTGAAACACTGTCTCTTTTAAAAATAGAAAACTTAAGTGTGGTGGCACACGCCTGTAGTCCCAGCTACTTGGGAGGCTTGAACCTGGGAGGTAGAGGTTGCAGTGAGCTGAGATGGTGCCACTGCACTCCGGCCTGGGTGACAGAGCAAGACTCCATCTCAAAAAAAGAAAAAAATGTGGGGGGTAACAACCAGCACTGTAGCAAGCAAGGCTCTAAGGGCCCTGTACAAGCCAGCAGCACTCTGCCATTATCAGAACACCTGGCAGCCCTGGCTCAGTTTTCTCTTGCCACTGTAACAAATTATCACAAACTTAGTGGCTCAGGAAAACACAAATTATCTGGAAGTCAGAAGTCCTAAACTCAGGATGTCAGTGGTACTCTCTGTTCCTTCTGGAGGCTCGGGGAGAATCCACTTCCTTGCCTTTTCCAGCTTCTAGAGGCCAGCCACATCCCTTGGCCCATGGTCAGCAGTGTAGCATCTTGTCTCTCCTCTGGCCTCTGCTTTCTTCCTTACATCTGTTCTCTTAACTCTCATCTTCCTGACTCCCTCTGTTAAGGATGCTTATGATTACATCACACACACCCAGATAATCCAGAATGATTTCTCCATCTCAAGGCCCTGAATATAAATACATCTTAGAACAAAGTCCCTTTTGCCATGTAAAACAGCATATTCATCGGGTCCAGGGATTCGAATGTGGGCATCTCTCAGGGGCAGGAGCGGGAGGGCCTCCTCCAGCCTATCACTATCCCCTTGCCCATTCCCACTATGTTGCCTCTGCTTTCAGCCATCCCAGCCCAAAGAGCTTCCAAGTAAGTAAGCTTCCACTTGCCTCATGGGCCTGTCCACAGCACTAGGCTGCAGGGTCAAACTAGATCAGCAGCCAGACTACCTTCTGCCAGCAGTACTCCTTGTGCTACAGGGTGCTACAGTTTCCAAGGGAGTTCTTCCGTCTCTCTCTCCCTTGGTCTTCACTAGAGGAGATCAGTCACATGGGACAGAGGAGAGGCACTATTCATTTTATAGATAAGACACAGGGGCTGACTGACTAAATAACTAAATAAATGACTGCTGCACATTTAGAAGGCAACAAAGTAGCAGAGACCAGATCCCGGCCTCTCTGACTCCAAGTCAATATACATTCTGATGCCACGCACCGCCCTTGGTCAAGGTGGTCAACAACGTCGAGGGAAGGCGATGGAAAAGTTCTCATGTATTTCATTTTGTTACTCTTGATCCATCAGCCATTTATCAACCCACACCTCGGTATCACACACACACTTCTAACACAGCATCACATCCAAGCCCTCATGCTGTCGCAGAGAGAAGCAGAGAATGGAAACCTGTCCAACAGGATTTTTCTATTCCAGTTTTTTACCTTTTTTGTGCCATGGATGGTAAAACCTCTGAACCTTTTTTTAGGAAATGTTGTTACATGACTAAAATAAAGAACATGATTACAATGAAAAACAATTATATTAAAACATAACTATCAAAATATTTTAAAATATATAGTACAGTAATGTATGTGCACCTTGTTAATCCACTAAATAATAAGATCTAAGCAAGGATTCTAGGCTGGGAGTGGTGGCTCATGCCTGTAATCCCAGCATTTTGGGAGGCTGAGGTGGGCAGATCACCTGAGGTCAGGAGTTTGAGACCAACCTGGCCAACCTGGTGAAATCCCATCTCTACAAAAACACAAAACTTAGCTGGGCATGGTGGCGGGCACCTGTAACCCCATCTACTCGGGAAGCTGAGTGGGGAGAATCACTTGAACCGGGGAGGCAGAGATTGCAATGAGCTGATATAGCACGACTGCACTCCAGCCTAGGCAATAAAGCAACACTGTCTCAAAAAAAAAAAAAAAAAGAAAAAGAAAAAAAGAATCTAGTAATTACTATAGTTTCAAAGTAATATATAAGGCAACTAATATATAAAATATTTTGAGATAGCTGCCACAATTTTAATGAGATATGAAAATACTGTTGATTTCTACTAACTGGAGAAAATGCTAAATCCTGATTAGAGTTTAGAAAAAACAAATATGTAATCTTTTTTTCTGTCCGCTGCCCTATGCCATGTCCTAGGTTCCCCTCTCTCCCAATTCTATTCACATAACCTCTCATGTGAACCTTAGATTTAAGAGGCTTTACTTTAGTCCGTACCTTGCCTCTGTCCAAGTCTATACTTAAAGCAAGTAGATAAATGTTGGGCATTTAATTAGCCACCTAATTCAAATTATAGGACTTTATTCTTTAAACACTTTCTAAAGTTACATATTCATTTAGATTCTATTCATTTTTAGTTTATAATAAGAAATAAGCTTAATTAAACTAAAACGAATTCAATTTTACCTTCTTACTCTTAAAAATGTTTACAGGCCGGGCATGGTGGCTTATGTCTGTAATCCCAGCACTTTGGGACACCGAGGCAGGCAGATCACAAGTTCCGGAGTTCCAGAACAGCGTCGCCAACATGATGAAGTCCCGTCTCTACTTAAAATACAAAAATTAGCCAGGCATGGTGGTGCGCACCTGTAATCCCAGCTACTGGGGGTGCTCAGGCAGGAGAATTGCTTGAACCCAGGAGGAGGAGTTTGCAGTGAGCCGAGATCATGCCACTGCACTCCAGCCGAGGCAACAGAGCAAAACTCCACCTCAGAAAAAAAAAAAATGTTTACAAAGCAAATCATCTATATAAACAAGATTACAGGGAGTTTGTTTACCTTTAGAAAGCAAACTATTTTCAGGAATTTTTAAAACGTGTTATTAGTTGAAAATGTATGTACCAGCAATGATAAAGTTCCTGATTTCTCTGTTCATCACAGCAGGGCCCTTCACTCTGTGCTAGCAGCACTTGCTGGTCATGCTTCTCTGTCAGCATTAATGCACTCATAGAGAAAACAGCCCAGGTACAGACAGATACAGCTGTCTCTCTTTGAATGAGCTGGTGACCCCTGACCAAAAGCAGAGAAAAAAATATGTAGAGCATTTCAAACCCAAATAAACAGAATATCATTTCTAAGGACGAATTACTGTATTCATAAATTAAATAATTCACATAAAGGGATCAATTCTTCTATCTAGCACATAATAAGCAATTCATAAATATTGGCTATTACTATTGAATGATTAACTTAATGAGTATACATTTATTGATTAGTAATTAGGATTGGTGATACAATAATTAAAATAACTAATAATAGTATTGCTGATACAATTAAGTATACCTACACACACACGTTTATAACAAAAGCGTTCACTAAAAAGCCATGTAACATTCACGTTTTTTAACTTGACTGTGATGTGTTTGGAAAAGGGGAGAAAACAGATTTGATTCCCATTTACATCTCAACTTACTTCATATTCTAATGGTATTCACTCATTTCCATGTTTCACAGCCTTTGATCAGGCTTCAGAAGCCTAATAGTCATAGTTCATAAATTACAAATCAGGATACTGCATTTTACAAACATTTTTCTCCCAGTTGGTGGATTTTTGTGAAAAACATCTGAAAGTTGTCATATTCAGTTATAGTAATAATTCAGTAAGTTGCTTATATTGAGAAGAATGAAATAATAACAAAAAGGAATATAAAATTTAGTAAAAATATTTGCAGTCACTATTGTTTGCATGTTTGAAATCAGAACTACGCTTAAACATCCTGCACGTATTTGTCACCATGTGACATTAGCAAAGGTTATAATATTCGAACCCCAAAGGAACTAAAGTGCATTTCTTTAAATATTTTCTCAGGTATTGAAATCATATCAGGAGTCTGCCCCTGACTCCGCTGCCAGATACCTGTGTGTGAATGGATAAGGGTTCTGCTGCACCTAAGTCAAATCTCTCCCCAGCCTCACCTGTTTAATAGCATGGCAGGTTGATTTGTGTCCAAGAAAGATATCTCAGACGCAACTGTGTCCAAGAAAGGTGTCTTTAACAGCATGGTGGATTGAATCGTGTCCAAGAAAGACCCTATTTCCAAATAAGGGACCAAAGAGTTCAGGTTATGTTCATAGGTAACCTTAGGAATGTAACTTTATTTGAAAGTAGGGTCTTTGAAGATGTTATCAAGTTAAAATTAGGTAATCTGGATTAGGATGTCACCCACTGACTAGTATCTAAGAGAAAGGAGAAAAAGATTTGGACACAGAGACAGAGAGACATCACAAGGAAGAGGGCTGTAACCACCAAGACAGAGATTGGAGTGAGTGTAAGAGCCATCGAAAATTAGATGTCAAAGGAAGATGCTTCTCTAGAACCTTCAGAGGGAATACAGCCCTGATGACATTTTGATTTTGGACTTCCAGTCTCCAGAACTGTGAGACAATAAATTTCTGTTGTCCTAAGCCACCCAGTTTGTGATCACTTGTTACAGCAGCCGCAGGAAATCCATAAAAGCAGTCAAATCCATCATTCCTTTTCTTTGGAAGTATTTTTACCATCAATCACAAGCAAAGGTCTCATGTGTCCAACAAGCTTAACCAGGGTTTTCACATCAAAAAATTAGCCTGGATCTCCCCGGCCGTGTTCACCTTTACTTCCAGTGACTTTCCAATAAAACTGTATTTACAAACAGGCTGCTGGCCCACAGGCTGTCATTTGCCAATTTGATTTTTTTCAATATTGAATTAAAATTTTATTTATCTCGATAGCTGAGTTTTTGGTATCCCCTTAAACTTTGTACCCCAGGGGAGTGCTTCACCACCTCACCCTAATTATCCCTCCACCTTCTTTTCCCTCTCTCCCGCCCCACTTTATTCATTAGTTTGCATTTTTCCAGGCTGAATTCTTCTCTTTCCTGCCAGCCTCTCTCTCACGCTCGCTCTGAGTAATAATTCTTGGTCTCCAGTGACTCTGACAATTGACTGCATCTGCAAATTTTAATAGCAGCTAATATTTCCTGCAGATAATTGAAGAAGATGTCAATTAAGGCCAATCCTAACCAGATGCTGACAGATCTTCCCTAGACACTTCCCTTGAGGGAGAGGGACAGTGTCATTATTGGGGTTGCAGGGGTGTCCTTGTCATTCTCTTGCCACATTTATGCAATCTAAGTCATCCTAATCATTTAGATATCATATTGAGAACGTTGCATAAAAGATGATAACTTCTTAAAGGACAGCTCATCTTACGCTGGTCCCTCACTCACCACCAGTGCATTTCTTCCAGATAATATCCTTTAAATGTGTTTAGCCCTGAGTTTCTTGTTTGTGTACGTGTGTTTGTTCTTTTCTACAATTTAATGTGACTGCCCGCTCCCTGATCCACCCTTCTGTGCATGGTTGTAAAGGTCCTCTGTTGACTTGTGCTTTATTGCAGTGTGACAAAAGGAGATCTGGACAAGAATTCAAGTCACTGGGAAACACAGGCTCTGCCCTAGTCTATCTGTGTGGGTCTTTGGCCAAGCCACTTGCCCCCTTTAGCCCTCCCTTTTCTTCATCTGCAACACAGAATAACGATCTTTTTTCTTGTGGTGGTTATGAGTCAAGAGAATAACAAGTGTTCAAGTGCCTTATTACTAAAGTAAGTACTGTACAAAAGCTTACAGATGTACACGGAGGATCCTTGAATTACTGTTTGTAATCACAAAACACTGGAACTGGGGGACTGGCAGCAAAATATGGTATATTCAAACAACAAATGATTCTGCCATCATTCAAAAATAATTGACTTGGAGATAGACAGATGATAAATAGATAAACATATATGAATAGTTCCATTCTGAAAATGATGTGTTCACATACACATACACACACACACACACACACACACATATATATGTATGTATCCATCCAAAGTTGCATGGAGATATATATATATCCTAAATAATTATAAAAATATATGTATTACATATATATTATAAAAATATATGTATTGCATACATTCTAAATAATTGTAAAAACATATATATTCATGAAACTTTGGAAAAATGTTTAGAAGGATAAACATCAAATCTAAATGGTAAGAAAAATAATTATCTCTGGGGAATTAGAAGAGTTGACTGGGAAGGGAAATTTTACTTCTTATTTTATATAATTCTTGAGTGGTGAGATTTGAGGTTGGTATAACTTAGGGATTTTCAGGTTTTTAATTTTTTAAGAATGCAGGAAAAATAAAGTGCTACATTAATGCCAGCTTTTCAGCTGCAACCATGTGCCAGATGATTTTACACACATGCTCCTTATGGTACACATTTTTAATCTCTAAGCCTCCCCCTTTCCCCTACACACATTTTTTTCAGCAGCTGGGGAAACTAATCCCACAGTGATAAAGGGGTTTGCTCAAGATTACATAACTAGTAAATCAGAGCAATGATCCAGCATCCACTCTGACTATAACTCTGCATACTCTTTCCGGAGTTCACACTGACCCATTGCCATCAAAGCTACGCCTGTCCTTCATTTGTTCATTCATTCATTCATTCCACAAATACTTACTGAATGTCTACCCTGTGCTTAGCACCATACTTGGCCCCAGAAAAAGCTGCAAAGGTGAACAAGGCAAGCTTTCTGCCCTTAAGCACTTCAAAATCTTTTGTGCTGCTAATAAAAAATGGAAGGAGAAGAAAAGAGGAGGGAGGATCCAAGATGGCGGATTAGACACAACTCCAGTGCACAACACCCAGCAAGAGAGACGCAGAAACCCCAGAGATCTCCTAACTCCAACTGAGGTACCAGGTGCATTTCAACGGGTCTGGTCCGAGGGTGAGCAAAACCCACTCAGGCAGACCGAGGCAGGGAGGGGTTGCTGCTCACCCAGAAAGTGCATCTGACCAGCAAGTCGGAGGCTCCACTTCTGGCCCTCTGGTCCAGATACAGCACTTCCCCCAAAGCCTCAGCAATACACAGAACAGGGGAATCTTTGCCAGTCAAGCATTGGGAATTACAAGTGTGGAGTTGAATAAGAGTCTGCAGACTGAGCTATCGCCCCCTCCCCCCACCCGGAGAGAGAGGAAGCTGTAAGCTGGAGCAGCTGGGTGGCCCCTACCCCAGGACTGGAGAGAGAGAAAGCTGAAAGGGGGAGACTGCCAGGTGTGGCTGGGCGGGTCCCTAACCTCCCCCACAAACCCCAGAGGGCTGAAACTCTGACTCTAGTGGGTTGCTTAGCCAGTGCCACAGTCTGAGATGAACCCTGAATGATCCAGCCCAGTGGAAGAAGGGCACAACTCACCACTAGAGGGGTGGGACTGGGCTACATGTTTTAACAAAAAACATAGGAAGCCTACGTAGCAACGGGACGGCATTCTTGACAACCCAGCAGCCCCTACAGGTTAGCGGAAGAGGCGGGCCTAATCTCCCAGCATAAACAAAAAAGACACAGGAAGCTTCCCTAGTAAATTGAAGGAGTCCCTAGAAACCCAGTAATGCCCCCACAGGCAGACAAGCAACCTCATCAAGCAGCTTCTCTGACACCACAGCCAGGTAAAACCACAAAGATGGGAAAAAAACAGCACAAAAAAAGGTGAAACCACCAAAGACCAGAACATCTCTTCTCCTTCAAGGGATCACAACTCCTCAACAACACAGAATCACAACTTGACCGAGAAGGAGTGCAAAGAATTGATGGAAACAGGATTCAGAAGGTGGATAATAATAAACTTTTCAGAGCTAAAGGAACACGTTCTAACTCAATGCAAAGAAACCAAAAACCTTGAAAAAAGGTTAGACGAAATGCTAACTAGAATAACCAGCTTAGAGAAGAACGTAAACAACTTGACGGAGTTGAAGAACACAGCATGAGAGCTATGTGAAGCAAACATAGGTTTCAATAGCCGAATCAATCAAGCAGAAAAAAGGTATCAGAGACTGAAGATCAACTCAATGAAATAAAAAGAGAAGGCAATACAAGAGAAAAAAGAGTGAAAAGAAATGAACAAAGCTTCCAAGAAATATGGGATTATGTGAAAAAACCTAATCTATGCTTGATCAGTGTACCTGAATATGACGGGGAGAATGAATCCAAGCTGAAAAACACACTCCAGGATATTATCTAGGAGTACTTCCCAAGTCTAACAAGGCAGTCCAAATTTCAAATTCAAGAAATACACAGAACTCCACAAAGATATTCCTCAAGAAGAGCAACCCCAAGGCACATAATTGTCAGATTCACCAGGGTCGAAATGAAGGAAAAAATGCTAAGGGCAGCCAGAGAGAAAGGTCAGGTCACCCACAGAGGGAAGCCAATCAGACTCACAGCAGATCTCTCGGCAGAAACTCTACAAGCCAGAAGAGAGTAGGGGCCAATATTCAACATCCTTAAAGAAAAGAACTTTCAACCCAGAATCTCATATCCAGCCAAACTAAGCTTCATAAATGAAGGAGAAATAAAATTCTTTACAGACAAGCAATTACCGAGAGATTTTGTCACCACCAGACCTGCCCTACAAGAGCTCCTGAAAGAAACACTAAGCATGGAAAGGAACAAGTACCAGTCACTGCAAAAGCAAACCAGTTGGCAAAGACCAAAAATGCAATGAAGAAAATGAGTCAGCTAATGAGAAAGAAAACCAGCCAGTAACAAAATGGCAGGATCAAATTCACACATAACAATATTAACATTGAATGTAAATGGCCTAAACGCCCCAATCAAAAGACACAGACTGGCAAACTGGATAAAAAGTCAGAACCCATCGGTGTGCTGTATTCAAGAAACCCATCTCATGTACAAAGATACACCTAGACTCAAAATAAAGGGATGGAAAAAGATTTACCAAGCAAATGGAGAACAAAAAAAAGCAGGGGTTGCAATCCTAGTCTCTGATAAAATGGACTTCAAACCAACAAAGATCAAAAGAGACAAAGAAGGACATTACGTAATGGTAAAAGGATCAATCCAACAGGAAGAGCTAACTATCCTAAATATATTCGCCCCCAACACAGGAGCACCCAGATACATAAAGCAAGTTCTTAACCACCTAAATCGAGATTTGGACTCCCACACAATAATAGTGGGAGACTTCAACACTCCACTGTCAATATTAGACAGATTAACGAGACAGAAAATTAACAAGGATATCCAGGACTTGAATGCAGAGCTGGACCAAGTGGATCTAATAGACATATACAGAACGCTCCACCCCAAATCCACAGAATATACATTTTTCTCAGCACCACGTTGCACTTACTCTAAAATTGACCACATCATTGGAAGCAAATCACTCCTCAGCAAATGCAAAAGAACAGAAATCATAACAAACAGTCTATCAGACCATAGCGCAATCAGACTAGAACTCAGGATCAAGAAACACACTCAAACCCACACAACCACTTGGAAACTGAACAACTTGCTTCTGAATATTGACTGGATAAACAATGAAATGAAGGCAGAAATAAAGATGTTCTTTGAAACCAACCAGAATGAAGACATAACTTACCAGAATCTCTGGGACACCTTTAAAGCAGTATCGAGAGGGAAATTTATAGCAATAAATGCCCACCAGAGAAGAGAGGAAAGGTCTAAAATAGACACCGTATCATCAAAATGGAAAGAACTAGAGAAGTAAGATCAAAAAAACTCAAAAGCAAGCAGAAGACAAGGGATAACTAAGATCAGAGCAGAACTGAAGGAGATAGAGACACAAAAAACCCTTCAAAAAATCAATAAATCCAGGAGCTGGTTTTTTGAAAAGATCAACAAAATAGACCACTAGCCAGATTAATAAAAAAGAAAAGGGAGAAGAATCAAATAGATGCAATAAAAAACGATAAAGGGGATATCACCACTGATCCCACAGAAATACAGACTACCATTAGAGATTACTACAAACAGCTCTACCCACATAAACCAGTAAACCAGGAAGAAATGGACAAATTCCTAGACACTTGCACTCTACCAAAACTAAACCAGGAGGAAGCTGAAACTCTGAATAGATCAATAACAAGGGCTGAAGTAGAGGCAGCAATCAAAAGCCTACCAACCAAAAAAAGTCCAGGTCCAGACGGGTTCACAGACGAATTCTACCAGATGTACAAAGAGGAGCTGGTTCCATTCCTTCTGAAACTCTATCAAACAATACAAAAGGAGGGAATCCTCCCTAACTCATTTTATGAAACCAACATCATCCTGATACCAAAACCAGGCAGAGACTCAACTAAAAAAGAAAACTTCCGGCCAACATCCATGATGAACATTGATGCAAAAATCTTCAATAAAATATTGGCAAATAGATTGCAACAGCACATCAAGAAGCTTATCCATCATGACCAAGTAGGCTTCATCCCAGGGATGCAAGGCTGGTTCAACATATGCAAATCCATAAATGTAATCCATCACATAAATGGAACCAAAGACAAAAAGCACATGATTATCTCAATAGATGCAGAGAAGGCCTTCGATAAAATTCAACAGCCCTTCATGCTAAAAACTCTCAATAAACTAGGTATTGATGGAACGTATCATAAAATGATAAAAGCTATATATGACAAACCTTCAGCCAATATCATACTGAACGGGCAAAAGCTGGAAGAATTCCCTTTGAAATCAGGCACTAGACAAGGATGCCCTCTCTCACCACTCCTATTCAACATAGTATTGGAAGTTCTAGCCAGAGCAATCAGGCCAGAAAAAGAAATAAGAGTATTTGATTAGGAAAGGAGGAAGTCAAACTGTCTCTATTTGCAGATGACATGATTGTATATCTAGAAGACCCCATTGTCTCAGCCTGAAATCTTCTCAAACTGATAAGCAACTTCAGCAAAGTCTCAGGATACAAAATCAATGTGCAAAAATTACAAGCATATATATATATATACACCAATAACAGACAAACAGAGAGCCAAATCAAGAGTGAAAACCCATTCACAATTGCTACAAAGAGAATAAAATACCTAGGAATATGACTAACAAAGGATGTAAACGACCTCTTCAAGGAGAACTACAAACCACTGCTCAACGAAATAAGAGAGGACACAAACAGATGGAGAAACATTCCACGCTCATGGTTAGAAAGAATCAATATCATGAAAATGGTTATACTGCCCAAAGTCATCTATAGATTCAATGCTATCCCCATCAAGCTACCAATGACCTTCTTCACAGAACTGGAAAAAAAACAGTTTAAACTTCATATGGAATCACAACAGACCCCGCATAGCCAAGACAATCCTAAGCAAAAAGAACAAAGCTGGAGGCATCACATTGCCAGACTTCAAACTATACTACAAGGCTACAGTAATCAAAACAGCATGATACTGGTACCAAAACAGAGACATAGACCAATGGAACAGAACAGAGACCCAAGAAGAAACACCACACATCTACAACCATCTGATCTTTGACAAACCCAGCAAAAACAAGCAATGGGGAAAGGACTCCATGTTTAATAAATGGTGTTGGGAAAACTGGCTAGCAATGTGCAGAAAGCAGAAACTGGACCCCTACCTGTCACCTTACACTAAAATTAACTCCAGATGGATCAAAGATTTAAACATAAAACCT